>SNQJ01S0013129.1:42272-68332 GCA_010110895.2 Picea sitchensis
ACTTCTGGGGTGTAAATAATTCATGGGGTATCAACACGGCTGAAAGCAAGGACCTCTGAATCAGGAAGATAATTAGGCTCCACAACCAACACAAGTACTCGCAGAACACCCCGTTCATCAAACTCATAAATACCCCTAGGGCATTGGTCAGTCCAAATGGAAAAACAGTAAACTCGTAATGACAAAAACTCGTCTTAAAGGTGGTCTTAGGGACGTCATCGTCTTTGATTCGTAACTGGTGATACCCTGATCTCAAGTCGATCTTGGAAAACACCATAACACCCTTCATCTGATTGAACAGATCATTAATCCTTGGCAATGGATACTGATTCTTGATCGTTTCCTTGTTCAATTGACGGTAGTCGATGCAGAGTCTCCATGACTCATCCTTATTTTGTATGAAAATAACAGGCATGCCCCACCATGACACACTTGGATGTATAAGTCCCAGGTCCAACAACTCCTTCAGTTGCATTCTCAAATCCTGTAACTCCGGGTTTGACATCCGATAAGGCGTTCTAGCTATGGGTTCAATCCCTGATTTTAGGTCTATAGTAAAGTCCAATTCCCTCTCTGGTGGCATCCCAGGTAACTCCTCCGGGAAGATGTCCACAAACTCTCTCACCACAGGAAGGTGTTCTAGAACTTCCGCTACTCCCTTCTCATTTAACGCA
This sequence comes from Picea sitchensis, assembly GCA_010110895.2. Lineage (NCBI taxonomy): Eukaryota > Viridiplantae > Streptophyta > Pinopsida > Pinales > Pinaceae > Picea > Picea sitchensis. The sequence goes on from SNQJ01S0013129.1 coordinate 42,947, forward strand.
AGGATCACATAAATCTTACATCCCTTGCGCATGCTCTTCCATAGCTATAAGGAAGAGATGAACCTTAGGGAAACTCCTTGGTTCCATCCTACAATCACATGTCTTTGTCCCTCATCATCGACCAAGCTCAACCATTTTGTCTTACAGTTGAGTATCGCCTCATGCGATTCCAACCAGTCCATACCGATCATGATGTCATAAGATCCTAAGATCGTGATGTATAGGTTGGCCCTGGTGACAAACTCTCCTAGGTTAAGGGTACATCTTGTAACCTTGCCTCCAACCTTTTGTTTGGCTCTTGAAGCCATCTCTACAAAGATAAACTCATACTGTTCGATTTCCTTTACCTTAATCCTTTTTAGCGCTGCACCAGAAATGAAACTCTTGGTAGCACTGGGATCTATCAAAATGCTAGGGGTCTGGTCAGCAACAGTACCTGACGTTTCGAGCACAGTCGACTAGTGCTCTGCCTAGCAATTATTCACCACTACATGAATTCGATGGGCCTTGCCCAAATCTCCCACGGTAGTGGGTCCAGCTGATCCAGATGCTCTAGTTCTCTCCACTGGGCAGTCACGCTAGTAGTGTGGCTCCCCACAAGTCCAACACCCGTTCTTCAGTCCAGTACTCCTGGTACCCAAAGTGGAAGATGACATCCCACCGGCCTGGAATCCTGGTATGTTATGCTGAAGAGGCCTAAACTACTGTTGATGTGGTTGACACTGTTGCTGATGCTATGGTCCCCAATAAGGTGTCTGCTGCTGAGGCATTGGTCGCCGAGGCGTAGTGAATGTGGATCCTCTCTGGAATCCATAATATCCTGGTGTATGTTTGACTGGTGTCTGATGCTGCGATGCACCAGATGATACCTGCCCTGTTGGTCTCGCTGGAGTCCTACTCTGATCCTTGTTGATAAGCTCCTCCTCTGCTATGAGGGCTTTCTGGATGACATCATGCAAGGTCTGAGCCATCATAATCCTAACCTTTGCATGTATGTTGCCATTAAGGCTGAACACAAACCTGTTGACCTTAAGTTTATCAGTATTAAGATGCAGAGCATACCGAAGAAACTCCATAAAATGAGCCTCGTACTCAGGACTCATATGACTGCCCTGTCGTAAGGTGTTGAACTCGTTGAGATGATGCTCAATGAATTCCTCTGATAGGTACCTCTCTTGGAACCGTTCCTTGAACATTTCCCATGACACATCTTCGATGGTCATGTTCAATTGCGGCAGGAGCGTATTCCACCAAAGAAGATCGCTCCCCTTCAGTTGAATATTTCCATGCGGACCTTCATGTTGGAGGTATAGTCAAAAAGTGCAAAGCACATCGCCATATTCTCCAACCATGCCTCGACACCTGCGCCATCCAGGGCACCAAAGAACTTGGGAAATTTGACCTTCTCGAGTTCGCGGTGAATGCTACGAGTACCAACCAGAGTGCATGGTGGACCCTTAGGGGGTGACGATGCCCTGGCCTCATCTCTGTCCAAATGGCTAATAAGTGCCTCAGAGATGCGCTGAAAATACCTCATCATCCCAACCACATCACCCACCGCTATCTGCTCCTGCTCGAAAACTTGTTTGTCTCCATGAGGGTTAGACCCCTCAGGCATGGATGCTACTGGAGGCATCAAGCCTCCTCCCCTAGCACCCCGGCGTCTGCCTCCGCGGCATCCTCTAACCATTATTACTTGCACAAATACAAGTCAACTTAATTAGCAACATTATAATCAAATATCATATCAACGAAAACCGTAGTGATCCCAAGTCACGATTTGAACCCGCTCTGATACCATATGTAAGGACCCCAATACGTTATGACTACAAGCGAAGAAAAGTGCAATTTTTTTTTTTAGGAAGGAAGTCAACAACGACATAGTTAACAAGGCCTAGACAACAAACACATGCACACCGATCAGGCAACAAAAAACTATGACTCCACGCACTGGCACAAGAGCAACTGGGCGAAACATGTGTAAGACAACAAGGAGAACGACTACTCACCCACACAACATGACCACGCCTACAATATAAGGGACAACACCCCCATCCCGACACAATGACCTCGGCATATAGTTAACTAGAACCTCGATGGGCACAACTAAACGCATGAATGCATTGCAAGCCAAGCGCCATCAATGAACTTACAAGATCAACAAAACCCACAATGGGAAGTACAAACCCCAACCAAGTTATCAATTTCCTCTATCGAATAGGGTGCGCAATGATCCCCTCATCAGGAATCATGCTCTCCCCAGGCGATAGGTGCGACGATAACCCTGGTGCTACATAACCTATCTGGACCAAGGACTCTAGATGAAACCAACTTGCTAGGAGTCGAGATACTAACAAGAGGACTACACCACAACCCCAAGCAATAGGTCGACAAGACACAAGGTGACATCAATCAAGGAAAAACACAAGCTAATACATGACTTCGTCAATGACCCAACCATTAATCAAGTCTATTTAGTCAACAATTATGATCTAAATTAGCATTAATTACAAATCTAATTTAACCAGTCTAAATTACAATTTAGTCAATGATTTATAGCCTAACTTAACATTAAATACAAATCTAATTTAGCGAGTCTAAATTACCAATTAGACAACAACTACAATTCAAATTAACATTAATTACAAATCTAATTTAGCAAGTCTAAATTATAACTAGTCGATAATTTGCAAATCTAATTTAATCTTAAATACAATTCTAATTAGCAAGTCTAAATTAAAAATTAGACCATAATTACAAATCTAATCTAACATTAAATACAATATAATTTTAGCAAATACCAATATATACAATAATCACAATATCAATGTATAACACTTATGATTATAATGTTATTAACAAAATTAACCTCCAACGTGCGGTTAAGACATATTAACAGTATTAAAGTATAACAACTATCTATTAAACATTAAAGCTGTTGAGTAATAACAAATTTAACCATAAACAAAAATCATGGTTCATTGAAACTCCACTGCTGTCTAATCAAGGCATGAATCGCTGCCCAGTGAATACTACCAGATAATGAATCAATCGTTGTCATAGCAGTAACTGGTTAAAGAAAAATTCGGTCAAGTGAGGCTATCAGATAGTAAATCTCTAATTAAATCACCTATTAAAGAAAATTTAATGTTGACGAGTAAGGTTGTTTCCCAACGAAAACTCACACAGTACAGATGCAGAAACGCTGCCCAACACACCAATACATTGTACCTACGCTCACCAATACACCTCTTACACGCAATGCCTACGCTGTACATCAATATCATTAATTTGACAGTAATTTATAAGCCACCAATGACTATACTCGCTATCTGAGAATGTTATTTTCTAGTCAAAATAAAAGGGTGGTTGTCATTAATATAATTTTGACTGGAAAATGAAGTTAAAATGTAGTCGGTTATAAATTTGTATCTGTCATTAATATAATTCCACTGTCAATTGATGTAAAATGTAGTTAAGAGTTAACCACCATTTAAAATGTAGGTAATACCTCCAAGCAAACATGCATCATACATGCAATGCATCATATAATTAATGAAAACACATTCAAATGCAGGTGATAATTAAATGCAAATGCTATCAACACAGGTAAAAATTAAATGAAAACGCACTCACTAAAAACTTAACCTCATAGAGAAATTAAACGTTCAGGATGGCAAAAAGACATGAGTATGCAGAGATAAATTTGTTGCCACCTCTAGACAAACATTGTGCTGAGTACCTCATGAGAAAACGTATTCCTAAAGAGGGTAACATTGCATACCATAGGTAAATCGAGAACGAAGTGCAGTCCAAAAAAAGGGCAAAATTGCTAGGTAAACAACATCGATTTGCAGTCTTAACAAGTGGCAAAATCTCCAGGTGACAAGAAACTGTTGTTGTCTAAAAAAATGGAAAAATCGATAGGTAAACAAGCATCGATTGACAGTCTTAAAAAGTGGAAAAATCACCAGGTAACAAGCATCGATTGGCAGTCTTAAAAAGTGTCAAATCACAATGTATTCTAATGAAAATTTTGTAGTGGTTCAGGTGTAACAAGAGCATGCGCTCAAGGAAAATTCTTGCTGTGTCTCAAGGCACAACGTTACTGACATTCAAGGGAAAAAACTTAGTAAAAAATGTGAAGGTTGTCAATCAAGTGGACAAACACAAACTAAAATCGTCTTCAAATAATTTAAGGTGCAGAGGTATAAAAATGCAGAGAATATGGCCATCAATAAAACAAAACACAGAGTTAATTTGCGAGGGAGGTATTACAATGCAGAGCTAATTTATCCAACAATATATAAAAACCCAGAGTTAAATTTATCCAACAATTTATAAAAATGCATAGTAAAATTTATCCAACAATATATATAAAAACGAGGAGTTAAATTTATCCAGCAATGCATAAAAATGCAGAGTTACAAATCATGGTTGAGGGTGTTGAAATGCAGAGAATACTAAACACAATTTTCAGATGTTGAGAACGATTAAGACACAGATGTGATAAAACATGAAGAGACCCAAGCAAGGCGAAGATCAAACGCACAGATAAGAAGGGGTAAACAACTGGGCAAACACATCCTTTGCTCATCACCCACGCACAGAAAAGCAGAGCATTAAAATCTATAGGTCACTGTGCACCGAAATGACGACCGTCGATTCAGCTCCTGGCCGACTGCTCAGGCGTGGATTGACGAACTAGTGATGAGGACGAAGTAAAAAGCACAACCCTTCACAACAAATAAATAAAACCATTCGGCCAGTCACAACATTCAGGGATCGAATGCCAAGGGAATCAATTCAAGCAGCTAGCTTAAGGCTATGGGGAAATTAAGTTCACAATTAAAATGCTAAGTCCAACACCTTCTTTACACAGTTAAATGTATAGAATTCAAAGCGTAAGGTCAATAATAATCTACCATGCAGAACAAAAGTAAGCATACCATAGCCCAAGTCGTCTGCTTTGAGTCGTTGTCCCGCATGCTCCATGCAGCTCCCTCTTGCCGATCGATGAGACTTCACAGGTACCTCCCAGCCAATTCTAGGGGTACTCTTCTTCCCCCTTAGCCCCCTGAGACGCAAAGGGGTCATGCACACTAAACCAGAGAAAAACTAGCTCCCAGCTTGCCTCGCAAGCCTGAGCTACCACTCCTCACCAGGCTGGGTATCCCAGCTCCCACAAGCTAAGTCAGCCAAGTCTAAAATTTTGTAGCGTAACATTATGCATAACAGAAGGGATCCATCATCCTCCTCCTCTCTCCTTTATATAGAGTTTCTAAGTCATTTACTTTCCCAAATTCCCATTTAATTTATTGTTCAATAATTTAATATAAAAATCCTCCCTGTACAAGTGTCACCCATCCCCTTCGTTGCACCAAAAATTAATTTCGTTAATTAATTAATTACTCCTATTTCCCTCACCCACCTAAAAACATTCTTAGAATCACTCCTAGGTGTCCCCATATTCTCTTAAACATTTTAATGACTTACCCCCTTACTAATTTACTAGTTGAGTTCAATTTAGAAAGTTCTTAAAGGCAAGATTCCTTGCCAAGCTAGTCTTTCAACTTTTTCCTTATGTTTCCCTTTTCTCTTTATGTTCCCCCCGTTTTCCCTTAGTTTCCTAAATATTTTAAATTTCCCTCTTTCCCTTTTATCTAAAATTCAAATTAGTAAGTGTAGACTTTACGCTTTTTACCCCTTTTTCATTTTAGTAAAAATCTTAATTAGCACACGTGACAAACAATTATTTCCCTTTTAAAATTTTAAATCCCTCCATAATTTTGATTTTAATAATTTAATTGAGTTTCTTACCACATTTTGTCACATGTTTAATGATGATTACTGTATATTTATTTATTTATTTACTTTTATTTTCTTTCCACAAGTATCACTTAGACCTAGATTTTATTTTCCTAGGCTAGGCAAAATTTTATTAGGGAAAATGTTTTTAATCTTTCTTATCACATTATTCGTTCTAAGACTATCTAGGTTTATTCACTCATTAGTTAACAACACGACGTGCCCTTCAGGATGCACCAAGTTCTCCAAGGGTGCCACTCACCTCATTACTTTTCCCTTACGTGACGTGCCCTTCAGGACGCACTATGTGCTCCAAGGGTGCCACTCGCCTCCTTTCGTTTTTCTTGCGCGACATGCCCTTTAGGATGCACTACATGCTCCAAGGGTGCCACTTGCCTCTTGACTGACTTGGTAGACATAAAAAACCCCTAGAGTCAATACTCCATTAGGTGATCTTGTGGGAGACTAAGGGCCTCTAAGGAATAATGCCCCTACCTTATTGCGCACCCCTTAGAATCATCGTGAGCGACTGTCGCAGTTGGCCCTCATGACATCATTGGTCTTCTCAAACTAGGTAATCGTTAACCTATAGTTCGAGCCACGATGGGATTTCTAGTAGGCTATGGTAGGGCTGTTGTCCACACCTCTCCCTCAACGTCTCTAGTTATTGTACGTGACCCCTCTACTCCACATGTGAGTTTGGTCGACAAGCTATCGCCAGCCTACATCATCAATGAATCATGTCAAAAATAATATCCATAATCATATCATCTAATCAGATGCACAAATGTGATGTATACAACAATCGAACCCCAATATTCCACTCCCCAACTCGATCTGGAGTCCAAGGGGTTTCATCGATGCCTCTGCATCCTCGAGGTCCAAAATCCTACACACTCAGGAAAACCAAGTCAATAGAACATGTCTATGTCAATACAACAAAATAACATGTCATCAATCCATAACGCCTCATAATCATAATCAAATGCCTAATAGTATAATAATCTGGATCAATTGCAAGCAAGTGTCCTCAAAGAATAATTTTGCTCAGTGCGCGCAAGAGTGGGATGTTACATACTTGATGTTGATGAAGGCCGAAGACACACAGAACCCATCAGAGAAGAATATCATGCTTATTAGATAGAGAATATATATAAATTGACAGCGAGACAACAAGATTACATTAACCCTACATCAGATGGGAATTTAAGCTAGCAAAGTGACAACGCATGCTCATCAGACTCAGAAGAAGCACTCGAGAATTGGCAGAACAAAATGTATGAAGTATCTGCGTGGAGGTGTTCTAGATTGTCCAGAGAAGTTCATTGGATTGGCACAAAAGTAAGAAATGTGCCCACATTTGATGGTTTAAATCATTTAGAAACATTCTTATTGGATTTTGAATAAATTGTACCAGTACAAGAGAGATTGTTGGCACTTGTTGGGCCCTTGATTTTTGGGAAATAATTGCACAAGTTTTGATTAAGAATGAGTTGCGCAAACTTCATCAGAGGCCGGAAGGAAGAATAACAAAAAGCAGTTGTGGAAGCTAGCGCAACTCCAACTAAGAAACAAACAGTTGCAACAGAACAAGAAAGTGAGCAAGTCGAACGTGAAGACATAACCCAACTATATATAGGAATAAATATAATTGTAAAAGGGTTGGTTAGAGTTGAGTTGGTGTATTGGGTTGTTGTTGTTCGTTCATTTCGTTTGTTCACTCATTCATGAGTTGAATAGAGTTGGGTTGATTCATGTCTGTCAGAGTCACCTAAGGTATTGGGATTAGTTGTTGCTACTTGTTGTAAGTCGAAAAGAGTAGAGTCTATAATGAAAGAGACCTACGAGTTGGGAAATCAGAACTCTATGGCTGAGCCCTAGAGCCAGAATCTGTACTGAACACTTCTGTGTAATTATGAGCCTGTAATGCAAGAAAGATTGGTGAGATAATATGATGAAGGAGAACCAAATTTTCAAAATATGATGTGTCTTTGTATGTCTACTTATGCAGTACATTGTTCCTTTATGGTTCATGATTTATGTTTGATGGTTCTATGTTTAATCGTTGTTCATAACATAAGTAGGTTCAATTCTTGCGGTTAGATGTTTCAGATATGATGTTGCTCTTGCGCGAGAATAGGAATGAGTTCTGGACGATCTATGGAATCTCTTTAGTATTTTCCCTACCCTTCCCTATCTTTCTGTCTCAGCAACGCTTTGGGTGAGACTTCTTCTCTTCGGAGGAGATGAAAATTCCAGTGCTCTAGACTACATATTACCTTTTGTTGGTAACCTGAGGAGGACCCTAGTTTGATCAAATTCCCACCAACAAAATGGTTTCGTTGCTGAGACCCATGTAAAAAAGGGAACCTGTAGGAAGAATGCTACCGCCGATCCATAGATATGACATCGATCAATGGTACGAACGAAACTGTGATGCATTCATATGGAAAGAAGCAGAACTAAGAAGAAAATCAGTGGGAACTACTAGAGAAGCAACTTTTACTTGGAAAGATTGAGCAACCAGTACGAGATTTTATGGTTTAAATTCTTGGAAGATTTTTTCCACTGGATCAAGAGAATCCAAGAAGCTCTAGAGTTCCAGGGTAGGATCAAGAAGATTTGTGCATGGGATACCAACAAGTTAACAACACTCCACAAGATGGATTTACCAGTCACATGAGCTGTAGATTTTTGGGTTAGCACCATGATAGAAGGATACACAATCGAATTTGCCGCTGAGAACCACCAGTCTTTCTCGTGGGCAGAAGAAATTTTCAAGAAAGACGTAAGGGGAATACTGTTAAGAGAAATCCCCCTGTGGATTAAAGATTTCTTGGTGGAGGAAGGGATGTTGATTATATCCCTGACCGAGATGGCAGCGTAAACACCCTCACTTGGGGTAGGGCGAGATGGGGTGAAAGTCATGGCATGATAAAGGGGAAGGGTTATTTGAAAAATGGTGGGGAAACAACAAGAAATGGATTCGAGAGCTGAGCAAGCCTTGAAGAGAGTCACCATAGTTGAAAAATGGTGGCGCGAAAAGATCAAGAAAGCCACAAGACAATCTGAAAAGTCAAGGAAAGAAGAAGGATTTGGATAAAGTGAAGAAATACCGAGGATGAGAAGACATGAACGATTGGCTAGTAAAAGATTAAACGATAGAGAAGCAAGGAGAGCAACAAGTCCCCAGGAGGCGGGATGAGAAGGAGGAAGCACGGATGTAAGAGAGGAGGAAGCCGACATGAATCTTGGAGGATAAAGATAAGATTCAACCCCAATAATAGGAGAGATCGGGGATCCAGATGAAGAGATCGTCCCAGTGGAAGCTAACGAGATCCCCCAGATAAAAAAAAACCACCCCAAAGCTAGTGTCGCCAACCCCGAATCACCCATACCCCAAGTGCCTTCTATACAAGCAGTAAGTTCGACACTACCTTCTCATGCAAGTTATGTTCCAGTATAATTAACTAACCAATCACAACCAGGAAGTGCGAGTACAGGGAGGATATTGGGATCCCTTGGTAGATCGCAAGCAGGACCGTTAGGGTTCATATTGATATGAACAATAGGATCAACAATGGCCAACCATGTGGGAGGTTCGATTGCCTGATACCCAGAATTTTTGGGTAAGGGAGACGAAGACGTTGAACAACACTATTTTTTGTGTGAAGCAATCTGGAGATCCAAAGGGACTCCGGATGAAAATAAGCTGGTCGATTTCCAGACTACCTTGAGAGGTCGCGCTCCCAAGTGGTACATGAAGATCATTGAGCCAAGTGTGCCAGGTACATAAGGCCAAGCATTCACACTTGGACAGGTACAGACTAGGTTCATAGCAAAGTTCAAACTGCCTCAGTCAGAACAACAGGCTTTGTCTGAGTTGTGCAAGATCCAACAGAGGGAAGGAGAATCGTCCAGGGAGTACAACCAAAATTTTAAATATGCCATAGGGAGGTTGGCACATCCAATCCATGAAGAACATCAAATGGAGTGGTACATTCAGGGATTGCTACCTCTGACTCGGAGTCCGCTAACGCAACAATGGATAGCCACGTTAACAAACGCCTTGGAACAATCAATGAATATTGAAGCCATGGCGGGATACCTTAGGAGCTTGAGAGTAACCCGACCTCAAGTAGATGCTAATCTAGCACAACTACAAGGGCAGATACCAACACCTACAAAAAATATTCAGGAGCTAACGATACCTATACCAGGACAACCATAGGTTTGGTGCACTGGATACTATACATAAGGTCATTTGGCGATCGAATGTATTCTAATGAGGGGAATGGGACCTCCTTAGAATATGATGGTAACCCCACCAAGACCTACGGGAGGAGTTTCCCAAGTATCGATGAACCCACCATTCCATCATCCCACCCCATATCACGCTTTCCCAAGAGGCCAAGAAACACCAACAGTGGAATATTGTGAGATCTGTCGAATCCACGGGCATGGACCAAGATAGTGCCCCATCATGCAGAAGTATTTGATAGTACCAGACACTGTACACTACGAGTTCTATGCATCCACCTTGCACACTAGAAATCAATGTAGAGCATTGGATGCACTTGTGGACAGGCTGGACCGAACAATATTCGGGGTGAATGGAAACCCGCAGGGACCAGGAAGAGGTTGAGGAGGTGGAGCTGGAGGAGACTTTATAGGAGGGATAACTGGAGAAAGAGGATTGAGAATATGTTACAACTGCAATGAATAAGGCCACTTGGCTAGAGATTGCCCTCATCCAAGATGAGAGCACTCACTAATGCAACTCCTTTAGCTATAGACCTGGTACAGTGGCCAGCATCACAATTATTTGGCCTAATCAGAGCCTCAACAGACCAACTAGAGCAATGGCTCCAGGATGCCGAGAGCTCAGTCGAGCTCGCCAGGCAAGAAAAGTTAGTTGCACAAACATGTAGAAAGGAGGAAAAATGTGATAGAATCCTAGCGCAGCGCAAACTGGAAAAAGTGCTGGAAAAACTTGCAGAAGCCTGGACGAAGATTTAGAAGGTTGCGCCCAACCTACGCAAAGCTAGAGAAATAAGCGAACCAGAGAAATAGATTGAGTTATTACAAGAGTCATGGACACAACTCACTACATGCATGGAGTAGATACAAGCAAAGCTACAACAAGTCTAGCAAGAAGAAGAACAAAAACCTCGACAACTGCAGGAACAAATGTAGAGGATAATAATGCAAGGTAACAATGCCAGAGCATCACTGCATAAACACAGTGTGGACTACACTAAAATATTCAGAGAAGTCAACAATTGTATGGGCATCATCGCTCGATGGAATCAAGTCCTGGAGGAAGTGCGCACAAAGATCCAGGTGTTGAATGAGGAAGTTGCGGTCAAAATGGACCCCATAGAGCAACAACAGAAGTTCGATCAAATCTAGCATGCCGACAATGAACTAAATTCACTCTACGAAGAACAGTCCATAGCCAAGAAAGAGCTGCGCAATTTTCGACCGGTAATGCAAACCGACTGTATGAAAATGCACTAGGTCGACGCAACAACCGACTCCAAATGGAACTCGTTTGTTGAAGCTAAGCCAAAGGAATACATCAAAGAGACGACCCAACAGTTCCTGGCAGAAGCATCACTCCTCACCCGAAAATGGCAGGAGAAAATTGAAAGCTTTCACAGAGTAAAGCACAGATCATTAGAGCTAGTTCCAGAATTGGGCCCTTCATTTGAGGAGGTAAAGGAAGAAAAGGCACAAACAAAAAATCTCAAAGAAGAGGAAAATCCAGATAAGGGAAAGCAACAGTTGCTCCTAGAGAATGTGAAGGAACCAAGTTCTTGACTCGAGGACGAGTCAAGGATTGTGGTCGGAGCTTGTTGGGCCCTTCATTTTTGGGAAATAATTACGCAAGTTTTGATTAAGCATGAGTTGCACAAACTTCATCAGAGGTCAAAAGGAAGAATAACATAAAGCAGTTGTAGAAGCTAGCGCAACACCAACTAAGCAACAAATAGTTGCAACAGAACAAGAAAGCGAGCAAGCTGAACAAGAAGACATAACCCAACTATATATAGGACTGAATATAATTGTAAAAGGGTTGTTTAGAGTTGAGTTGGTGTATTGGGTTGTTGTTGTTCATTCAGTTCGTTGGTTCACTCATTCATGAGTTGATTAGAGTTGGGTTGAGTCATGTCTGTTAGATTCGCCCAAGGTATTGGGATTAGTTGCTGCTACTAGTTGTAAGTTGAAAAGAGTACAGTCTGTAATGAAAGAGACCTACCAGTTGGGAAATTAGAACTCTGTGGTTGAGGCCTAGAGACAGAGTCTATACTAAACACTTCTATGTAATTCTGAGCCTGTAATGCAAGAAATATCGCTGAGATAATATGATGAAGGAGAACCAAATTTTCAAAATATGATGTGTCTTTGTATGTCTACTTATGCAGTACATTGTTCCTTTATGGTTTATGAGTTCTATTTGATGGTTCTATGTTTAATTGTCGTTCATAACGTAAGTAGGTTCAATTTGTGTAGTTAGATGTTTCAGATCTGATGTTTCTCTTGCGTGAGAACAAGAATGAGTTTTGGATGATCTATGGATTCTCTTTAGTATTTTCCCTATGATTCCCTATCTTTTTGTCTCAGCAACACCTTAGGTGAGACTTCTTCTCTTCGGAGGAGATGAAAATGCCAACGCTCTAGACTACACGGTACCTTTTGTTGGTAACCTGAGGAGGATCCCAGTCTGATCAAATTTGCACCAACAACACTGGTGAGGCTTTGAAAGCAATGTCAACAAGATTGTGGGGAACACATAAGAAGAACATCGCGGAGTGGGTGCAATGTCACAATTTGATGACAGCACACTTTTCATAACAAGTCAAAGGATGCAAAGTTATATACATAGGTCAAAGCTGTCCAAAGGACCATGTGAGAAGTTGTGAGGAGGCCTGGAGCAACATTCCTCAAGAATAGTGGGTGCACAAGTTCATCAACACTCTGGACACAATGCCTATCAATTGGTATCTTCAAGGAGAACTGCGCCTCACCACTTTAGATTGGTACGATATGACTCAGAACTTTGTAGCTACATTTTTATTTGAGAGTCAGTATCCCACAGTGGATCAAGCTTTACAGGTTGTTAGACAGAAAGTATTTAAGGAGGCACCTAACCTCCCCTTTGAGCAAGAAGAGGATGAATGGACCGCCCCTCTTCAGAAATTGCAAGGTTGCTACAATTTCAATGCTGATGAAGATGATGATCCTAGGAATGTGAACATCATAGAAATAGAAGGGAAAAGAGACATAGAAGGACCATGAGTCGAACTACCTTTCATTAGATAGATGACAAAGATCAAGAAAGTTAACATTGAACATAGCAAGCACCCAAGATTGCTAATTTTGAAGATTATTGGGATGTTTCCACCATTGATAAGATCATAGAATTACTGCATGAATATCAGGACTTGTTTCCAACCAAGTTCACTAACATGAAGAGCATTAAAGGGACCATGGGAGAGATGAATATCCCCTTGAAACTAGATGCAAGGCCAGTCAAGCAGAGACCCTACATATTGAATCCTAAATATAAGCAGAAAGTCAAAATTGACTTAGAGAGAATGTTGGAAGAAAGAATCATAGAACCTGTTGAAGAGTCAGAATGGATTATCCCTATGGTGGTTCAAGATAAGAAAATAGGAGAGATCAGAATCTGTGTAGATCTCAGGAAGTTGAATGATGCCTATTTGCATGACCCATTCCCTACACCTTTCACTGATGAAGTGTTATATAATGTGGGAGGAGAGGAGGTATATTCCTTTACAGATGGATTTTAAGGTTATCACCAGATCAGGATGGCTAAAGAAGATCACCATAAGACCACATTTGCAATAGAATGGGGTTCCTACCAGTACACAGTGATGCCTTTCGGATTGAAGAATGCACCAACCATCTTTTCCAGGGTGGTGGTCAAAGCATTCAAGGAGTTTTTACACAAATTTATGGAAGCATATTTTGATGATTGGACTGTTTTTAGCTTATTGCAAAATCATATTGAATGTTTAAGACTAATGTTGGATAAGTGCAAGAAATGTCAGATTGACCTGAACCTGAAGAAGTGCATCTTATTTTCACCCTTTGGAGTGTTGCTAGGCCATATTGTGTGTAAGTAGGGGTTGCTGGTAGATCCATCCAAGATTGCCATTATTGTTGATCTACCCCCCCGTACATTAGTCAGAAAACTACGCACTGCACTAGGACATACTGGATACTATAGGAAGTTAATTAAGGGATATGCACAGATTACAACACCTATGGAGAAGTTATTAAAGAAATATTTTCATTTTCAATGGAAAATAGAATGTCAACATAGCCTTGACACATTGAAACATAAAATGGTTACTGCGCCTATTCTGGTTTTTCCCAGATTGGAGCAAGGAATTTCACATGCATGTTGATGCTTCATCTATTGCACTAGGAGCAGTGTTATCACAACCAGGAGCAGGAGATATTGACCATCTGTTAGCCTTTTCTAGCAGGAAGTTATCTACAACTGAGATAAACTACACTACCACTGAGAGAGAAGGGTTAGCCATGGTGTACGTGCTGCAGAAGTTTCGTCACTATTTTCTTGGAGGACATTTTAAGATGTTCACTGATCACTCTACATTGAAATACTTAGTCAACAATCCAGTGTTGGGGGGAAGAATATGCAGATGGCTATTGTTATTCCAGGAATATGATTTTGAGATTGTGGTCAAGCCAGGGAGAATGAACAAGGGACCTAATCATTTCTCCAGATTAGAGCATGGAGAGGAACCTACTAGTTTGGAGGATATACTACTAGATGCATAGTTGTTGGCCATCATAAAGGTTTATGATCACTTCGCTGAGATAGTCCAGTTCCTGTCAACAGGAATGGCACTTAGTGACTATACAATCATTCAGAAAAAACAACTGGTAGTTCACGTTGTGGATTTTTCACTTATAGCTGGACAACTATATAAGATGGGACCTGATGAGATCCCGAGGAGATGTGTTATGGAGGCAGAAAGACCATTGATTTTAGTAGAAGAACATGAATAGATCACAGGTGGACACTATGCAGGGAAAGCTAGCATAAAAGGTTCTTATAGCTAGCTTCTGGTGGCCTATTTTACATAAAGATGCCAAGGAATACTATAAATCCTGCGATGTATGCCAAAGAGTTGGGAAGCCTTCTTGAAGAGATGAGATGCCTTTAGCATCGCGACTGAATTTGCAAGCATTTGAGAAATGGGAAATTGATTTTGTGGGACCTATTAACCCACTAGGAAAGCGCACATGAGCTAGATACATCATCACTGGAACGAAATATTTGACCAGATGGGAAGAAGCAAGAGCAGTTAACAACTGTTGTGAAACTACAACTCTGCAATTTATATTTTATGATATCATAACCTAGTTTGGATGCCCAAAGACCCTTATGAGTGATCAAGGTACACATTTTATTAATAATACCATTGAATCTTTGACTCAAAAATTTGAAGTCCACCATCAGAAGAGTAATCCTTACCATCCACAAGCGAACAGGATGGTTGAAGCTTTTACTAAGATCTTGGAGAGAATGCTGATGAAGATTTGCAGTGTGAACAAGGATGATTGGGATTTGAGAGTACCAGCTGTGTTATGGGCCTATATAACTACTTGCAAGAAATTGACAATGCATACTCCCTTTAAGCTAGTTTATGGTCTAGAGGCAGTTGTCCCCATGGAATATTTAGTTCCTAGATTAAGAATTGCAACATTCACAGATATGTATGAAACTGGTGCTGTTCAAGAGAGGCTCACGCAGTTGGTAGAACTGGAATAAGAAAAAATCATTGCAGGTTTTCATCAGCAGGTACAGAAGGAACGAGAAAAGGCCTATCATGACAAGCACATCAAGAAGAAATCCTTTAATCAAGGAGATCTAGTATTGGTATACGACAACAAGTTCATGAATCATCCAGGGAAGTTTAGGACACATTGGCTGGGGCTATATGAGGTTGCTTATGTTACAGAAGGAGGAATTGTGTAGTTGAAGACTTTGAATGGAGAATGGAAGGAAGGTTTAGTGAATGGGAGCCGGTTAAAATTGTACTATGACAACCAACTGCCTCACATCTCTCAGTAAAATCATAAGGAGAAGGGTCTAGAGGTGCAGTTGAAACTGGGTATCAGACACACAAAAGACAGTCTGCAGAAAGAAGACAGAGCAGAAAGCACAGGCTGCCCCACGCAGTCTGAAGACAAAGAAAAATAGAAAGTTCAGACCTGAAGTGCCTCAGGATGAGTCACATGTGAGTGTTGGGGGATCATTGTCCCTTGGTTATGGAAGGTTGCAAATATTAAGGAAATAAGTGTGAAGTACGAACTGCGCGGAAGACAAGTTGAATGAGATTGGGTCGAAGTGGCCAAAAAGAGCAGAAAAGACAGAGCGAAGTAAGAGAAAGCAAGCCATTGGATGAGGAGATAGAGGATGATAGATAAAAAATTAACATGGATCATGGACAATTCAACAAGTGGAAAAAACCACCAATGGATGCTTTGGAGCACCGCGGGAAAGAAGGAAAGATAGACTGGCGAAGCCCTAAAAATTCGGATCAAGTTGACCTAGGGTTTTAGACACCTAGGGTTTTGGTATTTAGGGTTTCGACACCTAGGTTTCGGACTAAGGATGTCTGAGAGCCATTGTAATGTATAAATAAAGGTCAAGAGGACCTGGGATGGGTTCGATGATGTTATGATGAGTGATTGTTGTTATTGTGGAGAGAGAATTATTGTGTTGTGAAAGCAATCTGTGTTGTAAGATCTTCAGCGGGGTTTGAAGATCAACCCTGTAGCTGGGTGCATAGGGAGGGAAGAGAAGACGAGAAAGAAAGAGATATCTGCAAGCTAAGAGTGCATATAGAACTATATGATTTCTTCTAATATATTACAAAGCACAGTTTTGTGGAAATATCCCTAGGGAGAGGGTGAACCACGTATATCTTGTTGTTGTGTGTGATTGATGTTGTGTTCTTCTACTCTCCGATATACTATTAATGCAATATTGTGTTAGATATGAGATATAGTTCGCGCAGTAGGCTTAAGGAAGATAAATAATAAATAGGTTGATGTGTGTTGTTTCCTTGAACCCACTTTGCATTTCCTCTGCTTGTAGACACTTGTGTCCTGCAACCCCCTATTGCTACTTCGGGTGAGACTGCATCTGCTTCACAGGTGTTGCTGAAAGGGCCAGTAGTTAG
Source organism: Picea sitchensis (assembly GCA_010110895.2). Classification (NCBI taxonomy): domain Eukaryota; kingdom Viridiplantae; phylum Streptophyta; class Pinopsida; order Pinales; family Pinaceae; genus Picea; species Picea sitchensis. The sequence continues at coordinate 60,004 of SNQJ01S0013129.1, forward strand.
GGCTTGTTGGTGCACTGTTAGAGTTGAACCCTGGGTTTTCCCTTGTGGCAACAAGACACTCATGTGATATGAAGAGTATCCCCCCTTCTACAAATCTCATTGAATAATTTCTCAGGCATTATCAACTAGATACTTAAAGTTTGCAACATTATTTCCAAGTGCTCAAACACACTCTTTGCAGAGAAGGTTTTCAAATGATGATTAGACAATAGATGATGAAGTGATTGAAGGAAAAACATGTGAAGAAAATTACCAAGCACATCTCGAAGAAGTTTATCATTTTGAAGATCTAGATGAGGTGTTTGATGAAGATTAAGCATATTCCCTTCCACTTGATGAGGACATACATACCTTTGATTCTCGTGCACATCAGGAAGAGAACATGATGATTTATAATCCTTTTGAAAACTTTGATGATGCTTTGTTCCATGACTGTGGAAATGAAGAAAACTGCCAAAAGGGTCTCGATGAAGTTTCTCTTGCAAAAGGACTAAATGAGCCATTGGTGTCTACTATCCCTTTTGAAGAAGATGAAGTTTTCCAGTATTGTGAAGAATTAATCAACTTCTATGATGTAGATTAAATCATGGAACAACCCCGAGATATAGTTGATGATCACATTGATGATTTCATACAAGCTGGGAGATGCAGATGGGATTTGGGTTGTTTCATTTTTTACGAAGATCCTATCTACGACATTGAAGGAACATCTCAGATAAAGGATACATTAAGAATTTCTTTAGAGGAATTATTTTTATAGCTAGATGGTCCATATATGTGTGAACCTTATGATATGGTTATAGATTTGTTCCATCCATTCGAGGATGACCTAACAAAACATTTTCAGGATGATTTTCAACCACCATACTCAGATTTTGATAAACACCATGTCATGGCCCTCCCAAAGCACTCTAAGGTCCACACTACCAAACATATGTACTTTCATGTTGATAATTTGGGCAAGGATTAGCAGACAAAGAAGAGACGTTTACTGAGTCCAACAAAGGGGTTTCTCTCTAAGGCTGTGCCTTACCTTGTTTCCTCTTATTTGGGAAATCATAGGGTTTTCTTGGGATCTGTTATCCTTTTTCATCCTTCAAGGAGAAGTGATCTTCTAAGTGAATATGAAGACGAACCATCGTCTATGTATAGTATCCTCCTTCAGAGACGGATTTATCAGGCTTGTGGCTACACTTTCAGGTGGGATCATCAAGTTGATGGTTTCTCTTTCCAGCAAGATTTCCTCTCTCCCACCCATCTCCATGAATTTTATTTCATGATTGATTATATGTTTGTTTATACTCATGATTATTATGTGCTTGACTTATCTTTGTTGTATTACATGATTAATCACAAGGGGAGATACTTTGATGAGGTGACCAACTGGTTTCATTGGTTGTATGATTTCACCTGACATTACTCATCACCTGATCTTCTAGGCCCCAAGGCCCTAGGTAAGTAGGTAAGTCATTTTTATTCCTTTCATTTTGCATCTTGATTTCTCATACTATTTTATATGCATTTCATTTTCATTTTTCTCTACTTTCATATTGATTTCATGCTTAACTTAGAAATTTTTGAAAAAAAAATATCAAATTTATATATATATATATATATGGATGAAGGGTGATAGAACCACCCTATATGCTCTGATCTCTTTGTCTAAGTTTTTGGCATGAAAAAGTCTACCAGGAGATGTTGTGGTTCTCATGCACTCTACGACGAACACAAGTCCCCAAGTAAGAGCCAGATATTATCCCCATTTTGTGGATAACTAAGGAGATTATGTCTCGATGCCCTCTTGTTGCAGATATGGAGTGTCGAGAGACTACATGACCAAGAGTACCCTTTTTCACAGATGGAGACCCTTCTCACCACTAGAGATGGTTGTATATTTCCATATGACATCCACCACATCACCTAGCTTTCGAAAGGAAGTTGGCCTTGCTCCATGAGGTACAAGTCAGTATTATGGTAATCATCATTTCAATATTTAAGCCATTTGAGTATGTTATATCTTAGATTGCTCTATATTTCATGATATATGCTTGGACAATATTCTTTTTTCATTTATTCACCTTGGTGGTTGACATTGAGCCCTAGTAAGTGGTCTTCCTTTGGGATGGGTTTTCTACTAGGAACTCCCTTGAAGATCCATCCTACCATTCTCAACCATACTTACCATTTTCCATCACTATTCCCCCTCATTTCCTTATCTCTTGGGATTTTACCGTGTGTTGATGCAAGAAGGGGTTGTACCTCATTCTATGGGAAGAAGGGGCTAAAGGATTAGAGGGATTGATGTTGGGTAAAATATAAAATCCTATGTATGAACCTTCTAGATGCCTCACCCAGGGATCACCCATGAAATCAATGAAACACTCTTTGATTAAAAGGGGACCCACAATGAAATATGATTAAAAATGCTTAAAAGGTTAGTTGAAGGATAGAAGGTCTAATCACGAGTTGGCCTATCATGTCCATGAATATTTAGTGGTATGAAGTTACCATCATTTGGTCACCAAGCTAGGATAATGGCTCTCAGTTACTTGGCTGATAGAAAGGGGGTCTCATCACAAGCCCACCTTCTCATTTCCACTAGGTGTTTGTGGGTGACATTGCCATTATTTGGACACCACACCAGGGAAGTGGCCTTCAACCTTTCCTTAAAATTATGAAAGAAGGGAATAATGGAAAATAACGGGCTTAGAAAAGGTGCATTGCGGATGAAGGTACTACACACTCTCTACAAAGGCACCCATGAATGAGACACTACGACCTCTTGTATGTCATGAGCCCTATGCCCATTGAATCTTGACCCCAACCACCTCACCCACCTTGCATGGCGTAGAGAGGGATCTCTTGGAAACTCTCCTTGACCTAGGGCAATATTTACCCAATAGTACACCTTGTCAACCCTCCCATATTCAAGCTTGAAAATTCACATAATGTCTTTGAGCAATTGATTGTTTGATATCGTGATATTTGATGCACATGCTTAGGTGGCTTATTTATTGATTGGATTCACTTATAATGATGTTATGACTTGAGATCCTTGGAGGGTGTTCTTATTTGTCTTTGCAAGACCTAGTTGGTGGATAGTTTTGGAAGAATAAGCGTAGCTTAGGCTTCCATGGGGTTTGAAGCCCATAGGTGGATGCCAAGGGCCCGCATGCTAGATGAGAAATATCAAACTTAGAATGCCTTGAAGGTGACTTGGATGACATAGCCTATCCCCCACATGCCAAATGTTTTTCCTAGGAGAGGAAAAAATGTCACTCCTAGAGGCATGACGTCAACTAAGGGGGTTAGGGCTTGGTGGTGAGGTGACATACATTGGCACTTGGACGTTTCAAAGAGGCTTGAGCCTTCATCATGAAGGAAGTTGCTGGATGCTTTACATGTGGATTTGGGAAGCCTCTCTACTCTTCTCCATCACCAACAACCTCCTCCAAAGGCCAAAACGTCCCCTAAAGGGATGACGTCCTACTAAAATTAGGGTTTTCTTATGTGCAAAAGTGAATTTTAGATGAATTGCTTAATATTATTTTGTTAAGGGGGAAATATTGGGGTTGTTGACCCCTAGCCTTGTGGTTTTACCCTAATTATGTGGAAAAGTCACCTTAGTGACATTTTGTATAAATAAGAGATCACAAGATTTCATTTGAACATAACTCTCCTTCTTGTGAGAGGGTCTTGGTCTCAAAATTTCGCTACCTTTGGAAAATTATGTCTTTCATGCTATTTTTTATGGCTATATTTTGGTGAATGGTTGATGGAAGTGTAGCACTAGCCTTGAAATCCTTATATTTTGCTCTTATGGTGGATTGTCTTAGCATTTTCCTTGAAATTGGCATGGTATTTCACTTTCATGTCATCATTTGTTTCAAGTCAAGGTTATTGTGCTAGGAGATAGGTGGGAATTATAAGGGCATACACTCCCACCATAGTCTTCATCATTTTATGCCTCATATTATTGGTTAAACAAGGGTTTTCTAAGAGAAGTGTATTACCCCAAGGACGTGCCCCAATTATGTCTATGTATTGTAAACATGTTTTATAGGCTAGTGAGCCAAGTGTATATAATCTAGTGGGCTTATGTGTTTATTAGGCTGGAGAGCCTAGGAGTTAAAGTCCAGGAGCCTGTTTTTGTATATGTAATTATGCGGATCATTAATATAATATATAAAAATCACTGTGTGCCGACCGATCATGAAGAGAGAGTGATGGGGGACTAAGCTTCCACATAATGGGTAAGGGAAAGGGGGATGAAAGGTTGGAAGAGGGGATAATCTTGAGGGCTTAAGTCCTTGGGAATAATAATTTATTATTATTCCAAAGTGGTGTGAAAGGTATGCTTTTATCCCAAGTCCTGGGAGAGGCAACACATGCAGGGCCAATGCGTGAAAAAGGGAACACATACTTGATGGAGTGCATGAAGCTTCATGGGTGACATGTGTCATCCCAGGCACATGCAATTTAACCCAAGAATTGAGCCGTGATGGGGGTTTGTCCTCCATTCTTCCATATGCTTTCTAAACTATGTGACGTCTACGTTGGATCTCTGCATACGCTCATGCATTCCTGAAAAATAGAACTGTAAAGTCGACTAGTGTATTCCCATGAATTATGTGGCCTCTCTGTTCGACCTTTGCATACCTAACGCAACTCCGAAACCCGAAATCGTGAGGCCATCCTGTGATGTTTTCCTGAGAAGCCGATGCATCCTTAGTCTGTACCTGTTGTACCTCTGCATTGGACCTCTCCATAACCAAGCACATATGAGAAAATAGTCGAGAAGGAAAGGCCTACCTGTGTGTCTTGTGAACCTGGGTTTATCCACACTGCAAATCCGAGTTCGTGCTTAACTAGTTGGGTTGCTATCTTCTGAGAAACCTGAGCATACCGTAATTATTTATGCCGTGTGTTTTTTAATTGTGGGTTGTTGTGGCCATGTAGTCCCTTGGCTGAGTGTGATTGGATACCTTCATTTGTTCCTTCCTGAGCCTTACTGTTTTCCTCCTTGTGCTGGAATGGAGCCGAAGAAGCAAGTTTTTAGTCTTGTGTGCAACACTCTCTCCAAGTGAGAGAGGTGGTTGTGGTTGAAGAAGAAGGTTGTCATGCCTATGAGTGACTCTCTCCAAGTGAGAGAGTGCACAGAGGAAGTGAGAACTCCTATAAGAGGTCCTGTAGTTACCATAGAGCTCGAAGAATTCTGGTCCAGCCTGTTGCAGAAGCCCAAGGCAAGGGAGGTTTAATAGTCGAAGGACTGTCCTAGTGACAATGAAGGTGTATACTCCTAGGGTGGGACATGCATGTGGGGAATGAGAGTCTGTGAGAAGTGGGCATAATNGAATCCATCCTCATAAACTGTTTGCCTTCTTGTTGACCTTGCCTAGCCTAGGATTCCCTTGCTCACTGGAGCTTAGTCCTAGCTCAGGGGTGACCTACTCCTAAGAGTGATGAGCAACATGATCTAAGGCTGGGAGGTTCGTGGAAGGTCTACACACAATTGGTGGTGTTACACCAGTTTAAAAGATAAGTATTAATTTTGTACTTAATTTATATGTGATTCATGTCTGTGTCTTGAAATGTTATCATGTATTCCATTGCAATTTTGAATTGTTGTTAATTACATTAAGTCTGTATGACATCAGTAACTCCATGTTAAATGTGTTAATTTGATTTAATGCATATTATTTATAAGTATATATATAAATGTTCTGTGTAGTAGTGTTTCCCAGCAGTGGGGTTGATGGTCGGGGACGTTACAATATAGTATCAAAGCCAAGGTTTCAACGTTGAGCCTGGATGGGCTCGATAAGTGGTCTTTGGACCCAAGGTTTTGAGTGGAAATGGTGTTTGGATGGAACCAATTTCAAACCTTAGAATGTTTATGAGTGCCAAGGGGTTACTTGGACATGTTATGAAGCTCAGGAGGAGTAGAGATAGAATAAAACTGTAGCCGACGTGGTATTTGACCACAGAGAGAAAGAGCTCAACACTTGGGGTGTGGGAGCCATAGGATCTGTTTGGAAGGAAGGGAACCCCTTTTATGACCATCAGATCTGGAGAAGGTGCAAGAGGGTTATCTTGGAAACCTTTCAGAGTTCAACAATCGGGAGAAGTGGGGTGCGTTGAGGCACAAACTTTTGAAGTCTGAAGCTTCGAAGTCCCGAAAGAGATCTACATTGTAGATCCGAGGGGAGAATCTTGACCGTATATATTGGATAAGTCATGCATGGGTTATTCAAGAGAATCCTTCAGATTTCATAGATCAAAATATTTAAAGTGAAGAGAAGTGAAAACCTCCGAAGCAAGAAATCGCAAAGTGGATCTTGACTGTTGGTTGCAGGAGAGATAAGGACCATCAATTATGCCGGGAGAGTTTAGAATTGTGGTTATCGAAAGAAGGGGAATGTGTTGACGCATAAACTTTCGAAGCCCAATTTTTTGAAGTGAAAGGGTAGACGTGGTGGGGTCAGATGATGTCACCTGGGGTGATGTGGACCTTTCTAGGTGTACCACATGCCATCACCTTTGTTGGTGATGACTGTACTATGTGGGTCCGGAGGATAGAGAAGCCGAAAGTTTGTAATTCGGTAGATCGAAAGGGAAGGAAGTGGGAAAGCTTCCGAAAATCGAAGTCCCAAAGTTTCAAAGACCCGAAGTCCTGGAACTCAAATGCCTGAAGTTCCATAGTGAGTGTCAACCATTGGATGTTGGGTAGATGTGGATGACTGATCTTCCTTACGTCGCGAGTTCGGTAATTTGAAGATAGAGAGATTGTCATATTTCTCTTTGAAATTTATGAGGGCCGAAGACCAGAGTAGCACCTTTTTATATAGCGCTTGGTCATGACCCATGGTCGTGTGGGTTGGAGGCTGAAAGAAAATGGATAAGGCCTGAATTTTTTGCAGAGCCGAGTAGATCTCGGAAAATTCATGAAATCTGAATGTTTCTTAAAACAGATTCAGTTTATGAATGTTGTGAGATTTGCTAAGGAATAATGGCCTGACAAATTCTGGTTGTCTGCACATTATGTTTGCAGAATTTTAACGAGTTCCATAACCGAATAGAGTTGACAATGAGTACAAAGAAATGGAGGACACACAAAATGATTCCATTTTAGAGAACAAAGCTAAAGGGATGGATGTTCATTTGGGAGCTGAAGGTTTGAACTCCAATGGACATGTAGAAGAGATAGATAAGGAAGGGAATATGATGAAAATCATTGAAAGATTGCAGAAAGATGCCCAAACTCACCGAGAAGATAGCAAAAAGATCATGAAAGATAAGGAATAATAGGGAGAATTCAACTTAAAGTTGATGAAAATTTTGGAGAGAATAGAAAAGAAGTTGGACAAGGAGAGAGACTTGAGAAAAAAAGGGAGTCACAATATTTCTGAGGGAAGAAGATCAAGAAGCATTGGTAAACACCATCATCACTCCCAAGGTCGCTCCAAGATAAGGGCACACAGTATTTCAAGCCCATCTCCTACCATAAAGCATAGGAGATCTAGAGTGGATGAACTGAAGGGTGAAATGAACAAGATTAAGCCTCCTACGTTTGATGGAGAACACAAGAAGGAGGAAGATGCCGAAACATGGTTTCTTGGAATGACGAAATATTTCAAACTGTAGAATTATTCCTCTCATGCAGAAGGTAGAATTGCAATGTATCAATTTAAAGGAAAAGCATCCATGTGGTGGGATCAACTTGTGTAGGTGAAACACATTAGAGAGAAAGATATGACTTGGAAATAATTCAAGAGGTATTTCGAGAAGAAATACTTGACTAAAAGATACTATGATAGAAAGATGAAAGAGTTCTTTGAACTCAAGCTGGGAAACATGACCATTGATGAATACGAACAAAGATTTTTGGAATTGCTGAAGTATGTTCCATTCATCAAGGATGAAACTGTCAAGATTCATAGGTATCTAATTGGACTACCACCTTCCATTGGAGACAAGATTCAATATGATGATCCTAAGACTATGAAAGAAACGATAAGAAGAGCGAAATGCTTATATGAGTAGCAAGGAGATAAGCCTACTTTTCGGAAGGCTTGGGAAGATAAGAAGAAATTCAAGATGGATCAAAGGAACAAGGGAACTAAGCCACCCTTTTTCAGAAACAGTCCTCAGGGACAACCATATTTTAGAGAGCCCAGGAAGGCTGAAGTGGGTGGGAAAATACCAACACTTCCACCTATGGGATTGTTGGTTGTGGAGCCTGATTATCTTCCTAATTCATAGGTCCTTGTTTTCAGCCGTGTTTATACCCCATGAAGTATTTACACCCCAGAAGTATGTACACTCTTCC
>SNQJ01S0013129.1:68342-118602 GCA_010110895.2 Picea sitchensis
TCTGTGTCTCTCTTGTATTGTGTGTCTTCTGTGTTTTGTTTCTGCATTTGTTTTATTTTATTGCTCCGCGGTCCTGTTTTTCTAACAGGGATGTTGGGGTTGTAAAGGGAACCATAGGTACAAAGATTGCCCCCACAAAAATGATAAAGTGAGAGTTGTCCACAATGTACAACAGGCTAAAACAATGGATGACATGGGCAGTAGAATGCCAAGGATCTACGCAGCCCTGCATAACAAGAAAGTTGAATATCAGTCACACATGATTGAAGTGGAAGGCATGATCAACAACCATGCATTTACTATTTTAATTGATTCAAAGGCTAGCCATAGTTATATAGATCCTATAGAGGTGGAAAGTTTTCAATTGTCAAGAAGCAAACATGAAAAGTCGTGTTTAGTGCAGATGGCTACAAGAACCAAGAGAAAAGTCACTGAGTTAGTTAAGTCATGTTCAGTGGACATTAATGGAATGAGCACAAAGGCTGAATTGAATGTTCTTCCTTTAGATTCTTATGATTGTCTAATTGGGATGGATTGGTTGGACTAGCACCATGCCATCTTGGACTATCGTAACAAGACATTCACTTGCTTGGATGAGGAAGGAAATCGAAAAATATTCCAAGGAATTCCCATAGCTGTTGCTATCAGAGAAATCTCAGCAATGCAACTGAAGAAGTGCTATAGGAAAGGCTCTCAATTATTTGCAGCCCATGTGGAGGAAGCATATAAGGATGAGGTCTCAAATATTGGAGATCATGCAGTACTAAAGGAGTTTGAAGATGTATTTCAGGAGGTACCTAGACTACCTCCAAAAAGACATATTGAATTCTCTGTAAACTTGATGCCTGGAGCAACTCTAGTGTCGAAAGCTCCTTACCGAATGAGTACACCAGAGCTGAAAGATCTGCAACTGCAACTTGAAGAGATTCTGAAGAAGGGGTATATATGGCCAAGTGTGTCTCCTTGGGGTGGCCCGGTCCTGTTTGTGAAGAAGAAGGATGGGATGTTGAGATTGTGTATCAATTTAAGACAATTGAAGAAAGTAACTGTAAAGAAAAAATATCCTCTACCGAGGATTGATGACCTCTTCGATCAGTTGAAGGATGCGAAGATATTTTCGAAGATAGACCTCAAGTTGGGATATCACAAGGTAAGGATAAAATATGAAGACATCAACAAGACCACCTTCCGAACAATGTATGTTCATTACAAGTTCATAGTGGTGCCGTTTGGGATGTCAAGCACACCTGTTGTTTTTATGTGCCTGATGAATGGTGTATTCAGGGACTATCTAGACAAGTTTGTCATAGTCTTCTTGGATGACATTTTGGTGTATTCCAAGTCGGAGGAAGAGCATGAAAAACATATGAGGATGGTGTTGCAGGTTCTAAGAGAGCACCAGCTATATGCCAAGTTGATCAAGTGCTCATTTTATCAGGAGAAGATCCCTTACTTGGGGCATATTATTTCGAAGGATGGGATAGTTGTAGATCCTGATAAGATTGAGGCAATTACAGAATGGTCAGTGCTAAAGAACGTGACATAAGTCAGATCCTTTATGGGTCTAGCTGGTTATTACAGAAGGTTTATCGCAGGGTTCTCAAGAATAGCTCACCCTATCAGTTCCTTGCAAAGGAAGGAGAATAAATTTCAGTGGACAAAAGAATGTGAGAAAAGATTACAACAATTGAAGAAACTGTTAACTAGTGCTCCAATCCTGAAGATTGCAGATCCAAATGTGTATTTTGTGGTTTGTATCGATGCATGCAAAGAAGGATTGAGAGGATTCCTCAGTCAGAATGGATTCGTAATTTGTTATGAATCCATAAAGTTGAAAGAGCACGAAAGAAACTATGAAACTCGTGACTTAGAATTGTTAACCATAATTCACGCTCTAAAGAAATGAAGGCATTAACACATGGGAATGAGGTTTGAACTGAGAAAAGACCAAAATGGTCTGAAATATTTGTTTGATCAACCAACCTTGAATGCTAGGCAAAGTAGGTGGTTGGAGTTTCTCTGTGAGTACGATTTTGATATCAAGCATATCAAAGGGAAGGAGAATAAAGCGGTTGATGCACTTAGCAGGAGAGTACACAAATTACATGCTACAACCATTAGCATGTACCGAACTGATATTAAAAGTAGAATTTCAGAGGCTGCAAATACAGATTTGCAGTACAGGGATTTGGTAGCAAAGCTACAATGAGGTAAGATGCCACAGAAAGTGGAAAATTATAAATTGGAAACCGTTGGAACACTTCTGTACAAGAACATAATTTATGTACCTAACGTCTAGGAATTGAAACTTATGATTTTGAATGAAATGCATAATGTTCCTTATGCTGGGTACCCTAGATATCAGAAAACCGTGGCATCAGTCAAGAGATGTTACTTTTGGCCAGGTATGAAGAAAGAGATTGTTGAATACATTGCTAGATGTATGGAGTGTTAGAAGGTTAAAACTAAGCATAGGAACCTAGTAGGGTTGCTGCAACCTTTACCCATTCCTGAGTGGAAGTGGGAAGTAGTGACAATGGATTTCATCACAGGATTTCCCAGAACTGGAAAGAAACATGATTCAATCATGGTGGTGGTGGACAAGCTTACAAAAGTTTGCCATTTTATTCCATTAAAGAATACTCACAAGGAAACTAATGTTGCCGAAATATTTATGAAGGAAGTGGCATGATTGCACAGTATTCCCAAGATAATTGTGTCTGACAGAGACCCAAAATTTACCTCAAATTTCTAGAAAGGGTTATTCAAGGGGTTCAGAATGAATCTAAACTTCAGTACAACCTATCATCCTGATTCGGATGGATAGACAGAGCAAGTTAAATGAGTAATAGAAGACATACTAAGGATGTATGTGATGGACAAACCATCAAAATGGGAAGACTACCTACTCTTGGTAGAATTTGCCTACAATAATGGGTATCAAGCATCGTTGAAGATGAGCCCATTTGAAGGAATTTATGGTAGAAAGTGCAATACTCCAGTAAGTTTGGATAATCCAGCTGATAGGGTAGTAATTGGGCCAGAGTTGCTCAATGAAATGGAAGAACAAATGCTAAAAATTAATCATAATTTAAAGGCTTCCCAAGACAGGAAGAAAAGTTATGCTAATAAAAATAGAACCCATAGAGAGTTTAAAGTGGGTGACCATGTTTTCTTGAAATTAAAATCCAATAGAAGTTCCCTCAAGTTGGGAAGCTTCTCGAAGTTGGTAGCCAGATTTTGTGGGCCATTTGAAATCCTAGAAAGGATTGGTCCAGTTGCATATATGCTTGCATTACCTGCATCCATGAATGTACATAATGTGTTTTATGTTTCATTGCTTAAGAAATATATACCTGATGCTAATCATGTTATTGATTGGAATGTGATTCAGGTGGAGCAAGAAGGTGTCTTGCAAGTGCATCCTATGCGCATATTGGACCGGAAAAACAAACAGCTCTAGAATCGAGCCATAGGTCTTGTAAAGGTCCAATGGACCTGGTACGGTCCCGAGAATGTGACATGGGAGCATGAGGATGCTATGCAAGAAGAATACCCACATCTTTTTGAATATTTTGAAAATCTTGTTAATGTTGTGTAAAATTTGCACCGAGGACAGTGAAAAAATAAGGGGAGGGGATTGTAATACCCAAAGGACATGCCCGAATTATGTCTATGTATTGAAAACATGTTTTATAGACTGGTGAGCCAATTGTATATAAGTTGGTGGGATTATGTGTTTATTAGGCCGAAGAGACTAGGAGTTAAAGGCCAAGAGCCTGTTTTTGTATATGTAATTATGCAAATCATTAATATAATATATAAACATCGTTGTGTGTCGACTGACCATGAAGAAAGAGTGATGGGGGACTAAGCTTCCATATAATGGGTAAGGGAAAGAGGGCTGAAAGGTTGGAAGGGGGGATAATCTTGAGGGATTTAGTCCTTGGGAATAATAATTATTATTATTCCAAAGTGGTGTGAAAGGTATGATTTTATCCTAAGTCCTGGGAGAGGCAACACATACAGCTCCAACATGTGCAAAAGGTAACACATACTTGCTGGAGTGCATGCAGCTTCATGGGTGACATGTGTTGGCCCAGGAAAATGAAATTAAACCCAAGAATTGATCCATGATGGGGGTTCATCCTCCATTCTTCCATCCGTTTTCTGAACTGTGTGGCGTCTATGTCTGATCTATGCATACACTCATGAATTCCTAAAAACCAGAACCGTAAATTCGACTGGTATATTCTTGTGAATTACGTGGCCTTTGTATTCAACCTTTGCATACCTCACGTAGCTCTGAAACCTAAAACCGTGAGTCCATCCTATGATGTTTTCCTAATAAGCCAACGGATCCTCAGTCTATACCCATTGTACCTCTGCGTTGGACCTATGCATAACCAAGCACATCTGAGAAATCAACTGGAAAGGAAAGGCCGACTTGTGTGTCTTGGGAACAGAGGTTTATCCACACTACAAATACGAGTTCGTTCTTAACTGCTTGCGTTGTTGTCTTCTGAGAAACTTGAGCATACCGTAATTGTTTATGCCGTGTGTGTTTTAACTGTGGGATGTTGTGGCCATGCTGTCCCTTGGCTGAGTGTGATTGGCTACCATCATCTTTTCCTTATTAAGCCTTACTGTTGTCCTCCTTGTGTTGGAACAGAGATGAAGAAGCAGGTTGTCAGGCCTGTGTGCAACACTCTCTCCAGGTGAGAGAGGTGGTTGTGGTTGAAGAAGCAGGTTGTCAGGCCTGTGAGCGACTCTCTCGAGGTGAGAGAGTGCACAGAGGAAGTGAGAACTCTTGGAAGGGGTCTTGTAGCTACCACAGATCTCAGATAATTCTGGTCTGGCCTGTTGCCGAAGCCCAAGGCAAGGGAGGTTTAGCAACCAAAGGACTGTCCCGGTGACAGTGAAGGTGTATACTCTTGGGGTGGGACAGGCATGTGGGGAATGAGAGTCTATGAGAAGTGGGCATAAGTGGCTCCTGGGAGAGAATCCATCCTCATAAACTGTTTGTCTTTCTGTTGACCTTCTTAGCCTAGGATTCCCTTGCCCGCTGGAGCTTAGTCCCAGCTCGAGGGTGACCTACTGCTGAGAGTGATGAGTAGTGCGGTCTAAGGCTGGGAGGTTCATGGAAGGTCTGCACGTAGTTGGTGGTGTTACGCCAGTTTAAAATATAAGTATTAATTTTGTATTTAATTTATATGTGATGCATATCTGTGTCTTGAAATGTTATCATGTATTCCGTTGCAAGTTTGAATTGTTGTTAATTCCATTAAGTCTATATGACAACATTAACTCCATATTAAATGTGCTAATTTGATTTAATCCATATTCTTTATAAGTATATATATAAATGTTTTGCGTAGTAGCGTTGCCTGACAGTGGGGTTGATGGTTGGGGACGTTACAAGAAGTATAAGAGCATACACAATCTTATCTTAAACCCTATCTAAAGAAACTTTCCTTGGGGAGTAAGGGGGTTTACACCCCCAAGGAGGTAGTTTCTCTAGATATTTCTTTGCATGACCCCATTAACCCAATTATTAAAGAGAACAATTCATTTATTATTTCATTGGAGAAACAAAATTGTTGTCTTGGTAAACATGATTTCTTCAAGTTTTAAATCTTTCTCTTTTGGATAATGATTTTGATTACTTGGGGATTCTTCCTCCCTTAGCGCATCCCCTTTCTCCCAAAAATTCTCATTGTTTTACTAATTTTTTTCCTATATCCATTGGGTTGAAAAGAACCCTAACCCTAAATGCTAATAACTCACAAACTAACCCTAGACTTAGGCTAAAACTTTTCCCTCATAATCTACTAAGTGCTATAGCGCACGTTTTGGGAAACTTTGGGGAAAGTTTCATTGGATAATTTTTCTGTTGTAATACATTGTATTCTACAGACAAAATTATGATAATGTTTACTGCAAAGACTATTTATAACAACCTTGTTTGACTGCTCAAGTTTCATGCTATTCGGTGAAAACTAGACTAGTCATTGTTGTTTCAAATATTGCATGTTTAACTGAAATTGTAGCACTTTTAAGTTGCAGCCTCTGATATAATTTTATTTCTAATGTTTAATAATGTTTGATTTCTACATATTAGGGATTGAAATATTAACTTGTTGGTCCACCTAACATACTATATGAAAGTGTGGATTTTCTTGTGTCTCGGGCAGGTACAAAACACTTTTGCAGGTACCCAAAGTCTTGGAAAATTTTAAACCACCCAGATATGAGTCATCAAATCCTTATTTCTCTTTCCATCACTGAACTTTAGGTGGATACCTCTTTTCCTTCCTTTCCATCTGTCTCAATACCCCTAGGGTCATCGGGATCGCCTCCCATAGTTATAACACTTTATTTTGTTGTTTGATTGGGTGTTTCCCAACCTAAAACTAGTTTGATAACAATGAGCTCACACAACAAACAAAATAGATGCATGCAAACATCACTGTAACATCATATGCCAGAGTGCATGAGCATCGCTTGTGGGTACAGGTTGAATACACTATTGCGGTTGTGTCATAGAATTTTGTTCATTTCTATCCCTCCTTTCGATAGGTTTCTCCTAAGCTCTCTGAGGACATCACTCCAGTTGCGCCTCTACAATGCATTGACCTCATTGTTGATGCCTAGTCACAAATAACAACAAAGACCTACACCCTAGAACAAGATTTGGTTGCGATAATGTTGAAAGAAAAGGATCATTCCAAAGAGATGATGAAGAAGATTACATGGGATGTTGCGGAGGGAAATCATGTCAGGTCCTCACTTCATGATTGTTTGAATGAATGTCCTCGGCTCTTTGACATTGTTAATGACTGGGTTGACTTACTATAATGATTCAATCAACTAATCGAATAATTGCACGCATATATCAACATGATGCATGCAGAATCTCGATCCCTTACTAACCCTGTTGAGCAGGAAACCAATTTTGCAAAGATCCAGGTTGAAGATGAACAACCAGATATGATGGATGAGTCTACAAGGGTCGCTAAGAAAGAGATTGGAAATTCCATCCTTTAGTGCAAGCCAAATATGTCGAGATGCATTAGATTCATTCCATTTTTGACATGGAATGGACTACTCTATTGGCTACTGAGCTAGAGGATCCTGATATAAACCGTTGCTCAGTAATTTGTTGTGGGAACTTCAATCTTAGCAAGGAAATGGCAGGATCGTGTGGATCATTATGACAGTTTCTACCAGTAGGCCCTCACCATTGTACCTGAATTGGTCCCTCTATTTGAGGGATATCATAGTATAGAAGTGGAAGGTTGAATTAGGATGAGTCAAATATTGTGGTTGGGGCATGTCAGGCCCTCTGTTTTGAGGGATCGCCATTTTTGTGGAAATACCAAAGTTTAACAGTAAATCACAACATGTCAGCGAAAGATCAAAAGTAGCGGAAAACAGTTAGATGAGAAAAATTTCCAATTGATAGTCTAATAGAAATAAAAAAGCATCATGTTCTAGCTGGATGAGTAGCAGAAAATCCAAAAATATCGAGTGCATGTAAGGATGGAGCTAGAAAAGAAGAGGAATCAAGAAGCCAAGAAGCGACCAAGGAAACAATATAAATTTTGAATTATTTAATGGGAAAGGGTTATACTCATATTTTCTAGCTTGGGTTATACCCTAAATTTTTTCTCCTTGAGTACTTGGGTGAGGGTGTCCATGATCTTCTATCTGAATACCTTACATCCTCCCCCACCTCAAGTTGTTGTCATCTCCAACAACATCCACAAAATCTACAATCTCTGAGTCTATGTACGAAATCGTACCCCCATTGCAAATAATTATGTTGGAAACCTCAAGTTTCGTATCAACTGGAAACCCCAAAATTCTATCAATTGGAACCCTCAAGTTTCCTTAGGAAGAGTAAACCCCAAGTTTCCTTATGAAGTGGAAACCCCAAATTTCCATAGCTCATGAAAGAATCTACAACCTATGAAACCAGCCACACTTCCCTCTACCCAAAATTATGTGCAACCAATATATCTGATATGATGGAAGGATGTATCCTCCCCAACTCTGTCCATAACACCTAAGTTTCCACTATCCTTCTACGACGATTCCTCTCTTTTTTGTTATTGTTGTTGCTACCTCAACTGTTGCTGCAACCTCAATAAAAAATTCAAAAATTTCTAAGTGTTAACTTCTGTGAACTTGTTGTTGTGTCCATAATTCAACCAAATATATCATGTCTCCATACAATTCTAGCCTCAAGTCTTGCACCAGTTGGGTAGCTATTCCAACCATTGCATCCAGTTCTTGAAATGTGCTTCTCCATGCTTGAGCATAGTATTTTCTATCTATGTCTCTGTCACTCCATCCAACTCCAAAGACTAAGGAAAGTGTCCACCCTTTCCTTCTTGCTGCCACATATGATATTCGTTAAGGATATCCTCCATAATGTCTAAGTGTTTCAGTTCAAACCTATTGGCGCATATGTACATCGACCTGTTAGTCATGCTCTCATGCACTAACTCTCCAAGTGTTGAACTATCACATTTGTTCCTTGAGAATGCACAATATTCCCAAATCTTTGTCACTTCCTTCCACAATTCATTCCATCCGCACAACAACCTTGAGCCAAGGCAAGGTCTCCCCTCAACTTGCTTCACTAATAAATCACCCCAAAAAAAAGTCATCAACGACACCTTGACTACACTTCCTACCTCATGGAACAAATATCCAATATTCTACACATAGTCTACACTGCATCCAAGTGTGTGAAGAATCAAGGGAAATATGTGTGCATATGATATTTTCACGTCCAACCAACTCTGCCCTTGAAACTCATCTTATGATGAAGTCCACAAGTCTTGCTTCCTCGAATAAATTCTACCCATCTTCATATGCATCTTCAAATATAAAGCATCCCATATGCACCAAGAACCACACGTTCAAACTATATTTTTCCCATTGCTTCATCACCCAACCATGCTACTGCATCTAGCTCTCTATTCCTTAGAATGGTTAGATTTCACCCTCAACCATGTTACCCAAATTAAGAGAAACAACCATGCCCAATTAATATCTTCATGTTGCAATATGCATGTTCACACAATCCTCCAAACTATGGCAAGTCCTCAAGTCACCTTCTTCCATTGAGTCACCTCTCTGCAACTCAACATATGTGATGAGTGTGGCCAAAGCACCTACACTCCTCAAACATACCAATGAATTGTCCAAAGTGTTCCAAATAGAACAATTCACCTACAATAACTTGCATTCCATAGGAACAATCGAACCAATACTCCTACCAACCTAAACCAATGACCCCATCGTATCTCCAAATCATCTCACAATTAGCTACAAATCACTAAGTATGCTCTTCCTCATCCAAAGTCCCATACCAAAGGTGAGTGAAATCTGCCCAATTCACTTGGTATGTGTTCTTCCCATTCAGGTTGACTACCAACAATTCTTGGTTGAATTATTTGTTGACTCCATCCATCTCCAAGAAAAATATTTCTTTGCACCTTCACAAGTGTCTAAACTATGGCCCTATCATTGCGAATATCAATTCATGACATGACCCAACAAATTTGGCTAAGGCACCAATGCACCATGGTACCTCATCCGAGAGTTAGGAAAAACTTTAAGTCACATCCACATCTGCATCCAAATATTCCTAATTCCACCATAGGACTCATCCAAGTAGGTCACTACAAGATATTTTCACATTCTCCCAAGTAAGGGCATCCCAAATGCTACATGAATTCTTCAAATATGCACCACTTGAGCCACCCTCAAGTCTGTCAGTTTTCACCATAGAAATGGATTACACTTGAACCACTAAATCATTTGACTTCCCTTTCAAGAACTCATTGAAACACTAAGGAAATGAAAGAACTCAAAGCAAACCATACCTTTTCCAATGACATTCTTGGTTGCACCCATGGCTTAAGTATGTTGTCTTGGCCCTTCACTTTCCCAAGCCACCAACTCTCCACATGAACTCCCCTCAATCATGGTTTGCAACTACACAAAATTGCATAGAACCTTCACTGTGATACAAGGATGATTCCATCTTTCTAATTTAGAAATACATCTGAGTCTCAAACTTCTCATGCAACCAACTAAACTCATCTCCAATGTCCCACCATATCCACACCTCGACTACTTTTTCTTCAAGGAACCATGTAGACACCGCCTAACTTCTAAGCCATGCTACTTCTAACTGAATATGATAACCTTGAGAATATCTGCCTCATCTGAAGGATACATTCGACCCACTCATCCAACAACTTAGATTGACTCAACTATTGTTCTCAGTGATGCACGACAAGAATATGTCATGATGAAAATGTCCCCAACCAACTACCTTACTGTGAATCTTCTCTAAGTCGAATCAAGTCACCCAACTCACCAAAGTTCTTCAAATCATCGCATGGACACCTGAACTATCTTGAGTCTGCACAAAGGTGCGTCCACTTCGTCACAACCCAAAACTTCTCCACTTTGTGATCACTTATGTGATCACTTCTATGATTACTTTTATGGTCCATCCTATGATCATATACACATATGAGTGCTCGATTCACATTCAATAAATTCACCCGTAGTCTACATATGTTCACAATACATCCATAAGTCTATGATCAAACCACCTACAAAGGAATAACCCACCTTTCCAAACCATTCATCAAGGTTTGTGCCCATACTGCCTCTATGATCAAATCTGCGACAAGTCCTGCAGTGAAATCTACAATGAATTTTGTGATCACCCACCCTATCTAAATTCTTCATTTCACCGTGAAATTTTCTTTCGGTCTATACAAGGTGTGTGTCCAGATCAATCTTCCTCTATACTTTCAACCTGAACCTCTGTCTTAATTTTGATGCAAAGTCTCTACGATGAATCAATTCACTTCACCAAACTGTTCCCCAAGTTTCCAAACGTTTCCATTGAACTATCTTCATAATGAACTGTGAAACCAACTGCAATGCGCCTTGACTCCACCATTCTAACTATGGTAATGGAGAAGAGACAAATCTTATCTAATACCATATATCATTGAGATAGCGGTGAATAGCTCACCAACCCTTCAAAATCTGCGATGAAAAAGATCTTATACCATCTCTATCATGAAGGTGATAGAGTGGTGAAGAGCTCACCAAGTTGTCTTCAAAGTTCACTCTAATACCATCTATCGTGTCCCCACTAGACGCCTTTCTGATTCTTGCAATCGTAAACCTCTTGAGGGCACACGACACCGTGACGATTCTCACTTGACTATTTGTAAACACCAAGGATACTTTGTTTGGACTACACCTCTTCACCTAGAACATTCCCATGCTTTGTTCTAAGCTACAGGCGAGTCACACTCCTACTCTAGTGTAACTCTCTTCTATACTTAGAAATTTTGTTAACATATTAACACTTAGTCATTTAAGCATACATCCATGAAACAAAGTGAAAACTATTGAAACAAACAAGAGACACATAGATATATTATGGGCAACATAAGATGTGCCTAACACCCAACTAAGTCTTATTATTGTGAAACAGTTACAATATGAGCACTACCGGCTTGGATTACAACTTGGGAAAAGTCGTACGACTTTCCTCACCTCACCAAGACACTCATACACATATTCATCATATCAGACTCATCTGTCGCACCAAATTTTACAACTCCTGCGGTGCACCCCAAACATGCGTCCACCTCGAACTCACTATCTATTCTCTGTCGCAAGACTTCGCACAGACATGCGGTTTCATCTCATAGCATTCCTCACCCATACCTGTGACAAGACTTCCACAAATCCAAATTCACCCTACCTACTACTAAAATCAACCCAAAAAAGGTCACCCCAAATCTGTCCACAAAATCATCTCAAGGAAGCACAAGTCCTCCCATGTGGAGTGACTTGGCCCCTTGAGGGAGATCACCCCTCCTTGTCCAAATATATCGCAGAACCTCAGAGTTAATATTGTCCTCTTCACTTTATCTATTCCTTATTGGTATTTCACCTTGTGCTCTTATACGGACTTCAAACTCCACTTTTGTGAATCATCACATCCTTTGGGTGTGTCGCGCCCCTTTACGAATCATCACACCCAATCAAATTGACATACCCCTTCACAGAACTAGTGCATCCAAATGAACCTATAAACTCATCAAATTTCACATCCTTTGGGACTTGTGTGACCCAACATTGGTGCTCTCTAGATGCTGACACACCCCAACCTCTTTGGTGTGCCCCATGCTTTGCCTCATGCTTGGGAAAACCCCTTAGACATGTGTTCATGCACTGAAGGTACCCACTTGTAACACACCCGACCCCTAAGTACCATTTCTATGGATGGGGCATCAAAATGTTTCTTACTCTAATCATCTTGAATCATCTCTCCGAGATGATCCCTCCTCTTCTACTCACTCGTAGTTTTCTAACGATTGTTATCAGGCTCTAATCTGACCTTTGGTTTAAAAGTTATGGCTTCGCAAAGTCCTTCGGGTGTTCATTGGTTAAGGGCCACATGGCACCCATGTGGACCCATATCATTCATACCATTTCCAGATTCCAAACCAACAGTGAGGCTTACTCTGCATCTAACACACAACTAGAGGAAATTTGACGTTCAACGCTTCGGCATTGAATGTCCCTCTTGTTTCTTGCATGCAAGTCCTTTAGATTCCTGAGTTCCTGAAGGATCCCTAAATATCACCACATGGCTTCGACCTTTGAGCCCTTCAACTTACTCACGACACTGCTTCCCAAACCCCCAGAGTCCCGAAGTCTCGGACTCCCGAAAGGTCCACCCTCACACGGGGTGATGTATTAGATGCTACGACAAATATAGGTGGGTTCTAGAAACTCCTCCCGCCACATGGACCAAACAGGAAATGGATAGAGATGACACACAACATGGAAGAGAGGCCACGTGGCCCCTACAGGGGGTGACACATGTCATTTCATAATGGGCACATAGGGTCGGTGAAATGTTTGGATCCAAGTGACATGTGGCATGTCAAATGTGGGTCCATGTCACCCTGGGTTATGTTTGCATACCACATCACCCCAAAATGATCGCCTTCCAAGTCCTTTGATCTTATAGTCATGACGTTTCCACATAACCCCTGGATATACAACCTCCATTACTTCGTAACTTTGGCATTCAGGGGATTCACGCTGTGAATCCCTCCTTGTTCCTAGAGTGGTCAACATCGAGATGAACTTGGCATAAATCCAATGGTCATGAAATATCCTAAGGAATCCCTAGCTCTACGGTTCATGTTACTTCGCAGCTCCAATGTTTAGGGGTTTTGTCTTTATGGAGGCTCCACTCTCCCGAAGTAGGAATTTGTCGAAGTACCATACATGGGTCCCTCCTTTAGAGGATTAGACAGTTAAGAGGGGTTCTTAAAAAAATCCCTAGATCCATGGCTCTCATCACCTCATAACTTTGGTGCTCAGGGAGTTTGGCGATATAAAATATATGTTCTCCCGAAGTGGGACTTCACCAAAGTTTCCTCGACGTAGATCCAACGACCAAGGGGGATCCCAAATACTCTTGAATCGATGGTTCATGTTACTTCAAGATAACTGAATAGATCAAGGTTTAATGGTGGGGCAAGTCTATCTGTCTCGAATAAGCAAACCTCCAGGTGCCGGTCAACCTTATCGACAACTATATCTATCCATTTCCTTCGACCGGTTTACAAATGATAAGGTTGAAGTACCCTAGAGTTTCGAAGCTAGCAAGACTTAACTCCTTTCAGACCTAGTGTAGAGTTCCCAGACCTTGGTCACATGGGTCCTTTGGAAGCTCTTGTGGGATATGTGCTAATTCCTTTATTCGTATATGGGTTAAGGACATGGGCATGAGGCCTTGATTATATGGTGAAGATTTTGAAGGAGGCACCCTCCTTCCACAGGGTCTAAATTGGAAATTCTCTTGAGGGTAGATTCAAGAGATGAAGAAGACTTAAACATTTCTATAAATCATACCTCGACCCTTTTATAGGATTACACACCACGACTCTTTAACTGCTAAACTGAGGCAAGAAAACAACCATTCAAAAGCATGAGTTCATAGGGAGATAATACATACATATACCTTATTCATTCAATACATAAATCATTCATAGAAAGATAAATATGTGTATTCAACCATTGTTTCCATTTCAACACACAAAGTATGAAGATATTTATCAGAAAACTAGAGTTCCTGAAGTGATTATTGAAAGGGGTGCCTATTTCCACCCAACCATAGGCACAAACAATCCTGACGAATTTACAATTGGCCACCCTTGAGCTAGACCACGATTCTCTAAGAGAGACTCTTTCTTCTTACTCAGCAACAGTCAAGGATGGAGGTTACTCTCCTCCTCCCATGAAAGCCTGGTAGCAGGGATGATTTTAAGGATGGAAATTTATTTTAAAATGTAGAAACCTTGGCGAATCTTATTAATCCTTGATATGTCAACTATAAATGTTTGGCAATATTTTTGTAAAAATATTCAAATTTCTAAGTATTTTATATAGATTTTATAAATTTTTGGCGATTTTTAAGGTAAAATAATATTATCCTATAGAATTTGGGTGAATCATTTTTAAAATAACGAATCTTGTTTTTGGAAAATCCAAGGAAAATTAGCCCATGAGCGAAATTTAGCCCCTAAAATCATCCCTGCCTGGCAGCGAGTTTTCTCTGTATCAAGAAAGGAGGTCTGCCCGAGTACTTCCACAGTCACTTGTCAGCCTCATTTATCATCTTGTAATGAAAACCTTGACAACAACTCCTTATGCCCAGAACGAGATTATTTCCTAGTTATTCCTCGAACGAGAGAGCTACAGACGCTCTTTTCGCTTCTCAATATTGCTCTTTTGACTCTTCTCTCTTCACAGATCTGCTTGCTCGCTTGTGCTGCCTCATCTCTGCCCATGAATTACCACTTTTCTTTCCTTCCTCAACAAGTTTGCATGGGTTTGAATCCCTAGATCATGGTCAGGTATGGAAGTCTTACAGATGTGTACTCTTCCCCATCTCCTCATTAACTCTTGAGGATGACTCTTCCATCTACCACTCTAACTGGTAATTCATTTATGGGTCGGAGGACTGTTTTGAGTCATTAAATCAAGTAAGGTACTGGTTTGGTGGGGATCATCTCAACTATTCATGGTTCCTCTCACCATCTCTCTCATAGCATCCATGGTTTATCTTGGCAAACCCCCCTTTCAGCAGTTATGCAACACTTATCCATTTTCTATTAATAACAAAAAATACGTACATTGACCTTTTATACAAAGGTTCATCAAATCAAACATTCACACATATATATTCTGCCATAGTATCTTGGCTAGTTATAGTTATATTTACAAACTAGAGGAAACATGGGTATTACACCACTTTCCCAACTAGTGCAACTCTTAGGTGCCAAAGCAACCCCAATTTTTTTCTCCTTGAGGACTTGGGCAAGGGTGTCCATGCCCTTCTAGGAAAATATCTTAGAGGTGGCACCATACAAGAAGGTTCGTCATCTATCTTTTGTTAGTGAGATTCCAAAATCTATAGAAGGAAAGATATTGAGAAAAGACTTTATTAAATTGGTTGATGAATACTATGAAAGGCTTTGTCGTCTTGTGAATATTGTGGTCAAAACAACTTTTGGGCTATAATGGTGGAAGTTTTTTTTTTTTTTTTGTTGATAACTNTGTATGGAGCTTGAAGATTGTATTGAGTGGAAATTTAACATATTACCATTAAGTGTTTCAATTCTAAGAAAAAAATAACCCTTCTATACATAACAACTTGGTAGTATAATTTATTACCAACTATACGAGGCATCAAGTAGTTGTTGCTAAATCATCTCTTGTTTATTTAAGAACAATAATTATTTATGATGAGCATGCCCCATGTGAAATTTCTCACTACAACTTTCTCATTAAGGAGCTTGGAAAAAAATTACCTTGTAATCATTTTTTATCATAAATATTTTGTAACTCAATGGTTGAATTTTGAAAGTACTTATCCATTGCAGATATGTGGTTTAGTAGCTTTCTCTTCCGATAGATTTATAATTGTCTTTCTTTCTAGTTAAATTTTTATTATTCTCTTCATACATTCCATTTTATATCATCTCTATTTATACTATGTTTATAATACCCCATCATGGAGGAGAAAATTTGATATTTAAATCAATGAACAAAAATCTACTTATACGGATATGTAATACAACCTGAATGGGTCTAATTATCAAGATCATGTGTTTCCTCCTTGGAGGTCATAGGTTCAAATCAAGAGGTGGGTAGGGTATGTATACCTTCATATACTTTACCATTCAAATCCTTGTGCAGAGGGGGTCCCTTGTCCCACAAATAAGGGGGTCTCATACACCAATTTGGTGTCTATCTTGGTCGTGACCTTAAATGATTATTCTTAGTATTAAAAAAATAAAAACTATTTAACACTTACCAAACAATACTAAGATTTTAAAAATGAATTAATATAATATTAATAGGTATTATCATATATGTTGGAGCTTGCAACATGCCAAATATCCTTACATTTCTATAATACATATTGGGATTACATTCTTTAAATATGGATCATACATCTAAAATAGTGTTAATAATTTCTATGGCCAAGTATAATAAAAAATGAAACAAACTTTAAAACAATATTTTTTTCCTAAGAAAAAAAACTGTTATATTCATAGGAGAATATACATGTTACAATATTTCATGTCAAGCCTTGATAGGATTCCTTCTAGAATATACTGCCTATACATATTTATACTTCATAATAGACCTTTAAAGGCATTTTTCAAATAACTTCTTCAAACTGTTCCATCTATCCAAAAACATTTATAGCCTTACAAAAAAGAAAAAGACTTCTTTAGAGGCGAAATTCCATTTCCTCAGTTTTTGTTCCTTCAAAGAACTCATAAAATCCAAAGGATCCTTCTTGCAGCTGCAATGCTTCCTTTGAGAGTTCATATGCCTTTGTGTTTAGATCCATCATAATGTGTAGAAAGGAAAGAAATTCAAAGTCTCTGAAGGTAAGCTTGATGTCCCTTAACAATGAGGCCAACCTGGGATTCTGAATTTTGTTGAGACCCATTGCCCAGTCGATCACCAACTTGGAATCACCAAAAACTTGTATCTTTGACATGTTTTTTTCTTTGGTAGTTTCCAGGAGGGCCCATAGTGAAAACAAACTTTAAAACGTATTGAAGTGAAATTTACAAAACATAAAAATTTAAATTTGTTGAGGGTGTATTTTTACATAAAAGGTGAATTGTACGTGAGGGTTTAAACTTTTACATGAAATTTTTATAGTATTTTTATTATGTCCTTATGAGGACACATAGTAAATGCATCTATATGTTGGTTATTTGTTTCTGTTTACATATGGCATCAATGTTTTGAAAAGTTTTTACTTCTTGATTTTAAGCTTTGTTATTTTCCAATGAGTAAGGGATTACATTATCAAACCCCTAAAACATTTGTGGTGAAGGTTGAGATTTTGCAAAAGCAAAATATGGTAATGTTAATCATCAATCCTTGCAAATGTTTTTTGGTAAACTATGAGAATGTCAATTTAATTTTTCATTACTGAACAAAAACACAATTAGGAAGTTGAAATTTAAGTGTTGAACTTTCAATTCATTAGGGATTTTTTTGGCACAGGGGCAAACCTAGGGTTCAACTCTAATAGCGCACCAACAAGCCCTAACTACTGGCCCTTTCGACAACACCTGCAAAGTAGATGCAGTCTCACCCAAATTAGCTATAGGGGGTTTCAAGACATAGATGTCTACAACCAGAGGAAACGTAAAGTGGATCCAATACAACAACAACACATCATCTAGATATCAGTTACCATCTTAGACCTACTTCTCACATTTATCTATCAGATCTAACCTAGTAATGTAACAACCATATATCAAAGGGCTAAAGAACACAACATCATTCACACAGAACAACAAGATGTATGTGGTTCACCCTCTCCCTAGGGCTACGTCCACAGAACTGTGCTTTATAATATATTAAGTGAAAGCATACAGTCCTATCTAGGCTCTTAGCTAGCAGATCTTCTCTCTTCTCTCCCTTCCCTGCACACTCAACTGCAGGGATGATCTTCTCACCCAGCTGAAGATCTTACCATATAGAATTCTCTCTTCGTACAATACTTCCCTCTTAGTAATAACAACAATCACTCATCATCACATCATCGAACTCTGAACGATAATAACAAAAACCCATCCCAAGTCCTCTTGACCTTTATTTATACATTACAATAGCTCACTGACCGCCTTAGGCCGAAACCTAAGTGCCAAAACCCTAGATACAAAAACCCTAGGTGTATAAAACCCTAGGTCAACTTGACCCGTATTTTTAGGGCTTCACCAGCTTGTCTTTCCTTCTTTCTCTCGTAGTTCTCTTGAAGCATCTACCAGTGGCTCTTTCTGCTTGCTGAGTTTTCCATGATCCATCTTCCTTTTTGATCTTCCATCATCAATCTCCTCATCCAACGGCTTGATTTCTCTTACTTTGCTCCGTATTTTCTACTCTTCTTGTCACTTCGACCCAGTATCAATCATTGGTCTTCCGTGCAATTCACATTTCATCTTTTCTTCCTTAATCTTCGCTTTCTTCCAGAACCAAGGGCCAACAGATTCTTTTCAGTATGCTCATGGAATAATTGTTAAATTGCAAATATGAAGTTGGTTGTAAGGTTTCATTAACAAGCAAGTGGAATGATTGACAAATTTGTTTAGTACCTTCCTCTTATGAAAAGTTTAGAAAAAAATAGAACAATATTAGTTTACAAATATGATTACAACACACAATAAAAACTTTTTTGTTTAATAATAAAAACAATTATTAAAAAAATACACATTTTCAAAGAAAGGATGCATAGCTCAAGATCATAGTGATTTGAGACCTCAACTAATTAAAATTATCTTGATCTAAAGCACATTCTTAATATTTTTATTGTTTGTGTAGGATTAATAGTGAATCGATAGACTTAATTCTAAATTCTCCCAATTAAACCTAAAGAAAATTGAAGTAGGTCATCCAGAGGTACTTACAACAATTTATAATAAATAGAAGTTGAAAGAAAATTACTAGGGACTTTAAAATCCAAGCAATGCAATGAATGTAATTGTCCAATGCAATGAAAGTGACTATATATTGTCAAAATGAGAAACCACAAAGTTCTCAAGGAAAATTGTTTGTTAGGTAGGCCACCCCCAAGGATCATGACTATCTATCTCTAATTGAAGGCATGATTTCCGTAGGAACATAAATTATGACTCTTGTTTTATAGACTATTATGAATTTACATGACAACTAACTACACTTATTTCCTTTAATATCTATTACTTTTTATGTTATATTATTAAGCATGAATGAAAATTTTGTACTATCCTTTTTACAACCGAAATGGTGAATTCTCAGAGCATATGTAACCTACCCGCCCCTTAAGTTCTCTTAAAGGGGTGGGGTATCAAATTTTGATTTTCCTCATCCATCTTGAATCCTCTTTCCAAGGGAAGCATCATATTTTTCTTGTCAATAGCTTTCCAACGATATCAATTTTCCTCGATCCCGGACTCTGGATCAATATTTATGGCCTCCTAAATTTTTAGGCCTTATAGCCAAAACCCTCTCATGCCCATGTAGCACCCATGTGGTCCAACTGACACATATGTGACTGCTGACGTGGATAATGAAACAACATCCACATGGTAATTTATCCACTGAGGCCCCAGCCTATCGACTCTCATCCCCTTCACAGTCAACACCACCTGACTTACTCTTTGTCGATACCCGACATGTCGATATCGACCTACCGAGTATCAACCTATTCCAACCCACTTGACTTACACTCTGTTGATATCTGACATGATGAAATCGTCCTACCAGGTATCAAACTATTCCAACACCACCACATCACAAAACTCTTGATGGGCGATATCCTAGTATTCTAGCTGACACCCTGGACATATGCCCCATTCTGAACCTACAACTTGACTTGACATGTGGCACATGCATCGACATCCTCCATGCCTTATAATCTTATTAATTTGATTAATCATCACATTATAATCCCACACATTAGGATTTTATTTATTTAATCTACCTTAGTGGTAATTAATCCTCATTAATTAATACTCCCCATAATAACATCTTTCCTTAATCTATTTCATTAGCTCGATACTTATCATGAGTTTGCTTTCCCTTTTTTTCTCAGTGTTCCATCATCCTAGTAGGGTTTGATATTTATATTTATTTAACCAGACCCCAGCCGTATTACTTTCCCATCCATGCCTCTTTACCAACCCTCGAACTCTGATATTCCAATGGGGGAATTAATAATATTATTATTTATAATAATATTAATGGGTGTTGTGTCATTATATAATAATAATAATAATGGGTGTTGTGTCATTATCCACGTAAATCACCATCCCTTTGCTATCTCCTGATACCCAACACTCCGGTGGGGTTAATATTATTGTATTATAATATATATGGGGTTTATTAAATTTAATTTACATTATATTTGCACCGACCCCGCGGGCATGTAAATTACCATACTCACAATCCCTTTTTCCAACTTCGGTACGCGATAACCCGATGGGGGGTTTATTATTATTATAATAACATGATAATATAATATTATGATGGCCATATCGACCCCCGGGTATATCACTCACCCTACGCTCATTCACTTCCCATCACCTGGTACTCAATGTCTCGATGGGGATTCAATATAATATTATTGTGTTATGTGCACATTATTTAATCGGCCACCGGAGTTCGTGCGTAACACGTACACATTACATTCTCTACTTCCTAGTGCCCGATAACCTGGTGGGGGGATTAAATATTATTATAATAATATTATATTATACTGACCATGTCGGCCCCAGGTCCATCACTCACTAATTATGCAATCCTTTTCCATTCTCTTGGTATCGATACTAACAAAGTTACCAACTTAACGAGAACCGTGACCTCAAAGTGAGAACTCTAGCTCTTAAAACCCATATTTTTGCATAAAAAACATGAAAATCAATCCCCAAATAAAAAAGTGATGCTATCGGCAGTACCATTTTTCTATCCTGGGTTAAAATTACAACCTTTTTCAAGCATGGCCTTAAAAACTCGTATAGATGATCAAAAAAACCTTAAAATCAACACCTAAATAAAAAATTGATACTACTTAAAACAAAAAAATAAATTCTAAACATTAAAATTATAGATATTTATGACTTAATTGAAATTTTGTCCTTGACAACAAATCCCTGCAAATAAACAACTCAAAATTGGACTTGAAATGGTCACCTGAAAAATTATTTAGGAATTTTTTTTTTAAATTTACATTAAAAAATAAATAAATAGAAAGGAGAAAATCTCCGCAAATAATTTTTTTAAAATGAAGAAAATAACACATTTAAAAATGTATATTCAAAATTCAATTTAAAAAAAAGATTAAAAAAAAGGGTGAAAAAGAAACATAACTAAAAATAAATGAAAAAAAATTAAAATTTTCCCCAAAAAAAACAATAATTTTAATATATATATATATATATATATTGAAAAAATGAATCATTAAAATGCCTTAAAAACGTTAAAAAAAAAACAAAAAAAACAAAACA
Organism: Picea sitchensis; assembly: GCA_010110895.2. Taxonomy (NCBI): domain Eukaryota; kingdom Viridiplantae; phylum Streptophyta; class Pinopsida; order Pinales; family Pinaceae; genus Picea; species Picea sitchensis. Next base: position 89,996 of record SNQJ01S0013129.1, read on the forward strand.
AAACAAAAATACTTCAAAAACTCAAAAGAACGACAAAAATTCAATAAAGAAAAATCTAAAATAAAAATATTCAAAAAACATTAACAAATCAGGCTAGCTGGGCACTGTGGGTGCCATGGGGGGCAATGCCCAACATCACCCCAGCTGCCACGGGCTAAGGTCTGTTCCCGTGGGTCATTTTTATCTCATTTTTCATGTCTCTTTTGCCTCGTTTTTCATTTCGCCTTGATATTTGTGTCCATTGTTGGGCAATTTTTCGGCACATGGTTTTTGTCGATGGTTTTCTATTTATGATTAAGTAATTAGGGTTGTTGACTAATCCAGGTCATTGGTTTAGGGTTTTGGATGTTGTTGGCTCCTATATGTCTATTATATTGTAAACAATGTATTACTATGAATGAATATAGAATATTTTGGTTTTCCTGGTTTGGGTTTCCACGGGAAAAATCTCTGTGTCATGTGTGTATTAGCCATTGTATATTTTCTGTTATTTTATTGAAAATATGTTTGTAGTAAAATATTGTACAGGATTAAATCTACATTTGGTATCAGAGCTTTGTTGGCTTCAAGGGGATGCCTTTGTGGTCAAGGGTTTGGCTTAAGACTATGATAATCCTTGTTATAGTGGGAGATCTATGGTATTGATTTTTCAGGTGAAAAGAAATGACGATCAGTTAGAAAATGAAGATTGAGAATTTTAATGGACAAAGTTTTGAGTTGTGGATGCTCAAGATCGATGATCTGTTGGTGGATAGAGATCAGTGGATCATGGTGGATCCAGGTACTGCACCTACAAGAACTTCAATATATGACTGGAAAAAGTTGGATCGGAAGGTGAAGAGCACAATCTGACTGTGTCTCTTAGCTTCAGTATTACTGAATGAGTCAGAGGAAGCTACAACCAAAGATTTATGGGATAAGTTGGGGAAGTTGTATCAGTCTAAGTCCCTAGTAAATAAACTATTCCTGAGAAAGAATGTGTATAACCTGAGGATGAGAGATGGAGACTTAGTGGTAGAGAATTTGAATGCCTTCAATACTATGGTAAGTCAGTTAGTATCTATTGAGATCAAAATTTCAGATGAAGATAAGTGTATGAGTTTATTGTTCTCTTTACCAGACTCACGGGATAGTCTGGTTGTGGCCATAGGTAGTAATACAACTTCCTTGAAGTTTGATAAAGTGGTCTCATCCTTGTTGTCGAAGGAGATGAGAGGGAAGAACATGGAAGGATAGAGCATAGATGAATTATTTGCAAGAGGATTCTCCCAGGAAAGAAATATATCTAAGTCCCCAAGTGGGAGATCTAAGTCCGAGGGAAGATCTAAGTCTCCCAGAAAGTTTGTAAAAGTATGTTGGAGATGTGGAAAAGAACGACACTACAAGAAGCAGTGTAGATCCGAAGTTGAGAAAAATAAGGGATCTGAAGAATCTCCTTCTACAGAATAAAATACCTCCAAGAAAGGAGGGGATGTGTACTTGGATTCTTCAAGCACACGTGCAGATCATGAGGCATGGTTGGTTGAATCAAGTGCATCATTTCATATGACTCCCCACAAGGAGTGGTTCTATGAATATGAAAGGTATGACGGTGGTAATGTTTTCCTAGGTGATGACTCAACAAATAGAATCATAGGTAGAGGAAAATTCAAGTTGAGGCTCATATATGGAAGGATTAGAACACTACCTGGTGTTCCGCACATCCCACGATTGGCCAAACATTTTATTTCTGTAAGAAAAATGGATGATGCAGGGGTAAAAACAATAATTGAAAAGGAAACTTGTAGGATGGTTCGAGGAGAAATGGTTTTGTTGAAGGGAGTTCGGTTTGGAACTCTGTATAAGATGCAAGGAAGAAATATTAGTGATGGGTGTAATAGTTCCATTATTCTTGATATTGGTGTTGAAGAAGAAAGAACTACTACAGTCTCTGGAGAAAAGGTTATGTTGTGGCATCAAATACTAGGGCATATCAGAGAGAAGGGTCTTTGAATACTACACAGTAAAGGTATGGTTGAAGGTATGTCTAACTCCTCTTTGGATTTTGATTTATGTGAACATTATGTATATGGAAATATGAATCAGGTAAGATTCCCCTCTGGTGCAACAAGGGAAGAAGGAATTTTACAGCTAGTTCATAGTGATGTGTTTGCACCTGTGTCGGTTCCATCATTGGGAAAATCTATATACTATGTCTCATTTATAGATGAATTCTTGAGGAATACTTGGATATATTTCCTCAGGAAGAAATATGAAGTCTTTGACAGGTTTAAAGAGTTTAAGGCTCTTGTTGAGAATCAAATAGAGAAAATAATTAAGGTGCTGAGAACAGATAATGGCAAAGAGTTACGTGGGAATGAATTTGAATAATTCTGTAAGAAGTCTGGTATACCAAGGCAGAATACTACTCCATATACAACTCAACATAATGGAGTTGCAGAAAGGATGAACATGACGTTGATGGAAAAATAAAGGTGCATGCTCAGTGGTGTCAAGTTATGGAAAGCATTATGGGCAGAGGCAGTGGGTACTGCATGTTACCTAGTCAACATATCACCCTCATAAGCACTGGATGACAAGACTCCACAAGAGGTATGGACTGGTAAGAAACCTTCTCTCACACATCTCAAGGTATTTGGTTGTGAGGCCTATGTTCATGTTCCAAAGGAAAACAAGAGTAAGCTAGACAATAAGGTTGAAAAGTGTATCTTTATTGGGTATAAATATGGTCTCAAAGGTTATAAGATTTTAAACCCAGAAACTAAGAAGGTAGTGTATAGAGGAGATGTGGTATATCCTTCTTAGTTGAATTATTTGGTCTTGTATAAAGGGATAACTGAGATGTGGTTAGGGTTTTGGATGTCGTTGGATCCTATATGTATATTGTATTGTAAACAATGTATAACTATGAATGAATATATAATATGTTGGTTTTCCCGGTTTGGGTTTCCAGGGGAAAAATCTCAGTGTAATGTGTGTATTTTCCATAGTATATTTTATGTTCTTTTATTGAAAATATGTTTGCAGTAAAATATTGTAAAAGATTAAATCTAGAGAGAGTTTACTATTTGTGGCTAAAGTGGTTATAATTGGACAGGTGGTTAGAAGTGGGTTAGCCCTAAAATAAGGAAGTTGAATTAAGTTGTTACATGGAAACTTCTAGAGGAAGGTACTTGGAGAAGTATAAATAAGAGAGAAAGGGTCTCTTATGAGTATTATCTTTGAGCATATTGAATATCCATTTGTGAAATGTTATTTGGGAAGGTATTATTGATAGAGAAAATTCATGGCAGAAAACTCATGGTAGCAGAACCACGATAGAAAAACTGCAAAAATGGAACTGTGGAAGAAAAATCACGGCAACAGAATCACGACAAAAAAACCACAACAACATAATCGTGACATCAGAACCACAACAGCATAATTGCAGCAACAAAACTGCAACAACATATTTGGAAGCTGCAGAAAGTTGGCAATTTAGTAACCACATCAGATTTGCATATTGGAATTGTTCCAATTGATGCATGGTATGGTATAGTTCTTGATGATTTCTACACGATTAAATGCATGGTTTTGGCATATGGTCTTGTGTAAGGCTTTATGGTATTTGGTTTATGGAGAGTATGGTGTATTTCTAGAGGTATCTTGTTGGTTAACTTGGTGATATTGTGCATATGGTTGAGAGTTGACTTGATGATTGATCTTTGTGAGTAGATCATATTTGGATGATGAGATTGATGAGACAGGTTGAGGTGACAAGTTGTTGTGACAGGTTGTGTTATGGATAGTTGATGCACTTGTCTTGGTATAGACTGTTGGTACATTTCTACATATTACTTTCTGTCTACAAGTTGGGTCTTGTAATTGAGGGTTGGATTCCTCACATCTCGGCTGGTGATGAGAAATGCAAGCTAGGTCTTGCAATTGAGAGTTGGTTCTCTCTTTGAGTTGGTGTTATTTTCAGTTGGTGTTGATAAAACTTGATATTTTAGTCTCCTGTAACATATAATAAAAAAATATTAAATATATATATGGTGCTCTTTGTGTTGATTATTGTGATGGTTCAAAGTACTTTATTGTTTATGTATGTTGTTGAGATATGTTTACATGAAAACAACTAAGTGTGAATGGAATTAATGAGTAAATGGTGATTACTAACTAAAGTTTTGTAAGAATCATAAAAAGAGCCTCACATTGATTCACCCCCCCTTTCAGTGTGGTCGGTGTGTCCAACAATTGGTATTAGAGTAGGCATTCATTATAAGACTTACAAGTTTGAATAAGATCCGTGGATAGACAAATGGATGAAGATGCAGATGCAGTTCCATTCTTTGTTGAGACAAATTATTTGGCATGGAGAATAAATATGAAAGGGTACTTGAAGTCAAAAGAAGCAGGTGTTTGGGATATAGTTGTTGTTGGACCAGTTCCTTCAAAGAATCAGTCACAATTTGCAGCAAAGAGGGATAATGCAATAGCATTGAAGACATCTTAAAAGGACTCTTAGGTTCTGTCAAAGAAAGAATAGGATAGTGTACCTCCGCCAAGGACCTATGGTTGAAGCTAGGGAAGGTATATCAAGACAAAGAAGAAAATTCCATCAAGGACAATGAAGGTAAAGACTCTTCAAAATATTTTGATTGCAATACTCCTAAATGAAATGATGTTGAAAGTTCTCCTGAAAATGAAGAAGAAGATATAGAAGTTGTTTATGTAGAATCAACTAGTAATTATCTTGTAGTTGAAGATGAATATTTGTTGAAGCTTAAAGATACAATTGTTGAACAACTGAGAGGGAGGGGGGGATGAATCAATTGTTACTATGCTTAAACAATTATGCCCATTTTAAACTCTTTACAGAACACTCAATGATGATCAAAATAATGTAGGGAAGTAAGAAATAGAATATTCAACATCAATCACACACATGAAATATACAAAGACAGATTTTTCCCGAGGAAAGTAATAAAGGGAAAAACCTCTTCTTCTTGATATGATAAGTAGTCTTTATTTTCTGTACATTATCATTATTAGGAGCACCAAATCCCTTTGAGNAACATCAATCACACACATGAAATATACAAAGACAGATTTTTCCCGAGGAAAGTAATAAAGGGAAAAACCTCTTCTTCTTGATATGATAAGTAGTCTTTATTTTCTGTACATTATCATTATTAGGAGCACCAAATCCCTTTGAGTCTAACACCTCTATTTTACAAGAAACAACTTGTTGAGAACACCAACTATTTGGTTTCTCTAGCACCCACTAGAAGGAAGCATCAACTCCCTTTGTGTTCCAGTACCAACTGGATGGAAGCACCAAATTCCAGACACACAGGCACCAACCTATACAATATGCAACTTGATAGAGCACCAACTCTTTGGTATGTATATCACCCAATAGAAGGAATCACCAACTCCCTGAGTGTTCTAGCACCAACTGGATGGAAGCATCAACTTTCAGTCACATAGGAACCAACCTGTATAACATAGAACAATAGTTCTCCCTTGCACCACCCTACCACCCTGGTTTTTTTGGCTGTAACCAGATGGAAGCTGCAACTCCCTATGTTCAAGAACCCACTTGAAACTCTAAGGAAAACATTCCTCCCTAGCACCTCCCTACCACCCTGAAATATAAATCTTTTCTTTCCGAAACTTATTACAGTGATACAATATTTATCTATGGCTTACCAGTCTCATCACTGTTTTCTACACTGCTCTGCTCTTCCTGCATCAGTGTCTCTCTCCCTGCATCTATTTTTCTTTCTATTCTTCTCTCAGATATGCATTTATGTTCCTTTATTCTTTTGTGCTTCAACTCCAACACACCACATGCTTCTCCTCGCATGAACCACACTCCACAACAACAAACATCTCTTCTTTGTTCTATATATATTTANCCATGCAAATCATCGTCTTCTTTGGTGGTTATACTGAGTCCGTTCATCATCAGTGGCTTATCCTGATATTCTCTGCCTTCTCTGGCAGTGCGACTCTTCGTCTTCTCTATCATAGTCGAGATTTATCCTCTCTATTGCAGTTACAAACTTCGACACTTTTCAATCTGTCAATTGTCTCTATGATGAGTCTTCATTCCACTAGCAGTTACCTCGAGACTCTTCATCTCCTTTGGTGAGCACCCTGTTATTATTCAAATTCTCTAGCAGATGCAATCAGTCATTTTCTGCAGTTATAATCAATCTGTCTCGACAGTTACAACCAGTCGATTATGGCTTCTTTGGCTTCTAAGCCCCTACCTTCCTGTGACCTCTGCCAGTGACCATATGCCTCTACAAAAAGCACTTCCTAAGTTCCATATAGTGAGTGCTAGCTCCTTTTCACGATATGACCTTGGGCTATAAGCTTCATGTGACCAAGTGATTGCGGGTGCATCCAAAGGTGGTTTAGACCAAACTGTTTTTTTCCTCACAATTTACCACGAGCCTCCACACATCCTTTCTCCAAAACCATGGTTTCAATTACGTCTTGCTCGTGAAAAATTAAGGCCCGAGCATGTTCTGGCCCCGCAATGGAGCATGATCGTCGATCTCATGATCTTGATGGTGGTCTTGAATAGACAGTTCAGATCTGTCCTCTTAAGTTTGTGGCTCTGCCTTCTTTTTTTTGTTCATGCACAATCCTTGGTTTCAACAATCAGATGACACATGTCCCTCCAAACCAATGGACAAGATCGATTTCGTGATTCAGACTTCGGGAGTTTCAAAACTCAAATTCTCGTTTTCTCCTGGAGCATTTCACCCAGATTCCATGATCCAATGACACATGTCCCTCTCGGATCAACAGTCGAGATCTCCTTCATGTCTCCAGACTTCAGAGATTTCAATTCTCAAACTCTCGTTCATCCTTCCTTTTATTTTTCCCGGAGTTAAAAATCCACTGACCCATGTCCTCTTAAATCCAATCGCTATCCTCCACTCTGGGACTTAGGCCTTCAGGACTTCAGGTCTTTGGGTGAGTATTGGTGGTAAAACTCCCAGAGTGACATAAATATTGTGTCACTCAATGATGTGTCATGAGCCGAGCAGCTGCCACGTGTCACTCAGATTTGTGATTTGTCACTTGTCATTGTCTGATTGTGCTACATGCCCTTACTGACATAGTATGACATGTGTCCTTCTTGAATCAACGATCCTCGTTCCTCTGTGATCCGATGACCCAGATCTTGTCGGGACATCGTGTTTCGTGAAGTTGTGCTACGAGTTTCCTTGATTCTCCCAACTCACGAAACTCCAAGGTGGAACCTAGCAATGTTAGCTCCTTCTCTTCTCTTTCGCTAATGTGACTAGTGGCTCTGACCGCAACCCTATTCGAAAAGGAATTTTGTGATTTTGGCGATCTTCATTGTAGAGCCTAGCGACGTGGTAGCTCCTCCCTTATCCTTCATCAATGTGACCACCAGCTATGACCAGGGGCCAAGCAAGAGGGGTGTGTCACGATTTTGCATATCACAAACTCCTGCTATGATTTGCCTCAAGACTCCCAACTCGCGAAAATTTGAAATGCTTCATATCAGATCAACGATCGAGATCTCTCGGTGATCCGATGGCCTAGATCATTTCACGACTTCGCATATCGTGAGTTCCTACAACTCTCTCCTTTGACTTATCCAGCTTGCGAGGCAATGAAATGTTGATCTCTCACCACGTGTCCTCTAGATCCAACGACCTAGATCATTTCGCACTCCGATATGACGAACGAGGTCTAATCTCCTCCTCTGCGTGCTCCTCCTTTCTGGAATCTGATCTGACTACCATCAGGTATTCAAGATTGGTGATCCAACAACCACTGTCTCTCCTCCTCATGAGCTTATGCATCCTCTCAACTTGGAAGAATTTCTAAGTGTCAAAGGTTCTGCGACCTTGGATCCTTCTGCGAGCCTTGATGTATGGGATCTCATTTGCGCGTCTCATAACACTATCTCTCTTGAGCTTTGGAAAAATTTTCCCTCGGCCCTGGTGCACACTTGTGCTCTGTGTGAAACTCTACACTATCTGCATGCAACTCTGATCAATCTCTTCTGATCTTATCAAGCTTGTTCATCTGCGTCTTCCCAAAATACTTCCGGTGCCAACCTGACACATTCTTCCTTTCTCATCTTTTGGTCTCTTGAGATTTGGTTCGCTGTTGTTCTTGCCTGTAAACATGCCATCATCGTTGTTGTTCTTTCCATGAATGACAAGCACACTCTGCATGTAAACATGCCAACAAAAATTATGAATGATTTAGAAGAAGTAAGCATGGAAATAGGATATGGTTCAATTTATTTTGAGTATCTTGAAAAATACATTAAGGAAACCCTAGAAAAGTGCCAAAGAGTTACCATGACACTAAGAAAAATTCTCAATAAACAAGAAGGAAGTGAAATAACCCAGCAAAGGACCAAATTAGAAGAAAAAGAAGAAGAAATCAAAAGACTAAAGAATGAAATAATTAGTCAAGCAAAAGAAAAGAAGAAGGTAGATGATGAGCTTAGAAAAATCCTTGAAGTCAATGCCAATATAAAGACCCAACTTTAAGAAGCCAAAATAATATAATAACTATTGAAGAATCAAGTAAATAAAAAGGAAGAATCATGCCATAAGATATAAGAATAAGTTGTTGATCTTAGAAGGAAAGTAAAGAAGTAAAAAAGGTTCATGAACATCTCAACTATCTTAGATGAAATCTTGGATAGTCAAATATCACCAAATGATAAAGCAGGTCTTGGATACAACAAGGAAGAAACACACTTTGAAGCTAGTACCTCTAAGAAAAATGAGGAAATTCCTTTATTCTTAAAAGGTGAAAGCATTTCTACAAGTCAAGCACCTACACAAGGTAAGGAAACCTTCAGAAGAATAGAGCAAAGAAGACATCAAGAATCCATCCCTACACCTAAAAGCAAATTCAGAAGAGAGACACCTTCAAGGTGGACACCAAAGAAAAGGTATGAAAATGTTTTTCATGGTCACTGCTTCTCATGTAATGAATATGGTCACAAAGATTTGGATTACATACATTATGCAAGGAAATATGTTGGAAGGTTCCATAACATCCTAAGATGTTGGATATGTAATCAAGTGGGACACATTGTTTCTCATTGTCACACCATGATATGTTACAGTTGCATTGGGTTTGGCCACAAAGCTCAGGATTGTTGGAGCTCAAGGAGACAGTCAATGAGGAGTGCTTCATATATCATGGCAAGAATATCACATGTAACTTGGAAGGAAGACAATGTTGAAAGGATGGAAGCTTAGAGTACAAATACAAAGAAATAAGGACACTCTTAGAAGTGGATGAAGAAGACTGAAAAACCAAACATGAATGAAGGAATAAAAATCAATAAAGATTCACTCTTTCTGAAGTATACGCGGGCTCCTGTGGGAGAATTCACGTACATATGTGAGGTGACCTATAGAAATGTCACATACATACGCGAGTTGTCTATAGAACATACCACATACCTATGCAAAAATCCTCAAGAAGAGGAGTGTACAAATGAGTTGCAACATGGTTTGATGGTATAACTCTGTTTTGCAGGGTCTGACATGGGTTTTTGATTGTTTTTGTGATTATATGCTTTCATGTGTGTTTGATGTATGTATGGTGATGATATATAGTTGAGTGTTGAAGCTTATATATCTTGTATCAATGGTACAAATTTTAGTGTGTGGAGTGATGCATTTCTGATAAAGTATATTGTTGGTTATGTTCTCAGCGATGTCATGGCACCTTGTCTATGAGATATATCATGATGATGTGATGCCATCTAGAGATATATCATTGATCTATTGAGGGAAACTCTTAGTACATGTTTAGAGGTACTATTGGCTTCTTAGTACTTGATGTAGTGAATGGTTTTTGAGGCAGATCTGTCATGGTACATGGATAGTACATATGTGAGCTCCATTGATATATCTTATGATGTATTGTTAGAGAAATATTTGTTTGATGTCTTGGTTCATGCATTTGGCATGTGGTTGATATACATATTGGGACATGTAATTGATGAGTTGGTGAGGTGGTGATGGTTTACATCATTGATGAGTCATAGATTGATCTATATTTGATGCATGATTGGTACAAACTTGGTTGTTTGTTAGAGGCACTTTCTAGTAGTATCACTAGCACATGGTTTATGGTTGATATGGAATACATGTATGGGAACATATATTGATTGTGGTTTATCTTGTTGAGTTTTGGTGCATGGTTGATGCACTTGATTTGGTACATGATGTATGGGATGATATAGTTGAGATGCTTGGTTGATATATTGATGGTTGAGATACATGGTTGTGGCACTTGGTTCATGGTAGACACATATCATGAGTGATATGAAATTTGTTTGAGGCACATGGTTGGCATGTTGGTAGAGGCATATGGTTGGTACACAATTGGAACATGTCATTGGCATATGGTTGATACACTCCATTGATGATATCTTATGGTATATTGTATGGCATTGATGTACATGGTTGATGTACATGGGTGTTGTGCATGGTTGGCACATAGTATGGCACATGATGTACATGGTTGATGTTTTGTTCACGATTCTCTATTCATTGTTTACATATCTTTTGCTTCCTGATGTATGGTATGGAACGAGTTTGATACATGGATGGGTCCAAGGATCATCATAAGAAGAGAAGATCATTCTTGAGCAATTGATCTATGTTCTGGTTGAGTAGTAGAATTTGCAACAAAAGCATATTGCAGTGTAGCATATTGTTCATATTGTAGAGAATATAGGGGGAGAAATACCCATAGGCGGAGTTATTCTTTTTCCCATGATTGGTTTCAACAACATGATTCCAGAAGGATAGATGATTGGAAGCCACACCATTAGCATTGCATCAGAGTAATATACCTTGTCCAAAGGGGGAGAGATTATTCAGAGGAAGCTCAAAGGCATCCAAACAGGGGGAGTAGCCCCAAGGAGAGTTCAGAAAGGGGGAGAATCCCTAAGGAGAGAACTACACTTTTCCATTGATTTCAAAGGGGGAGAGATAGTCACATTGATGTGGCGAGATGAACATTGATGAGGAGTGATTATCACAGACAGAGCATGAGAATTTCCATGTCCAAGTGTTTCCATCAATCATTGGTGTTGACATCAATGTTAATGTTTCCATCAATGCCAAAGGGGGGGATTGTTGTACCATGTTGTCATTGATGTCAAAGGATTGATTTCAAAGGGTTGATGTCAGGTGTTGTCATAGTGATGTGTTTGTATCACTGATATATTGATTATTGGTTATATGGTCATTGATGTAATTATTGTCAAAGGGTTGATGTCAAGTGGTGTCATAATGATTTGTTGATATTAACGGGAGTTGTATAATTGATGTTAGGTCATGTCATGGTTGATAGGAAAAACCAAATGGATAAAACTCCAAAGTGTTCCCCTTATGGTGAAATCCCTCATGGGAATATTCTCTTGAATAAAGTTCTCAAAGTGGTCCCCTTATGGTGAAATCCCTCATGGGAAGATTCTTTGTGAAGTCCAAATGGTAAGGTGGTTGAGTATCCCAGCAGTGTGGTTAGGGAACCCAAGTTTTATTGAGAAATAATGTAATGAAGATCAGTGAATTTGCAAGAGAAACTATTCCAGATGGATAGTATATGTCATGCCATTTCCGATGATATGTGGTATGCCACGTAATTCCTCACAGTTGAGGAGATATGGCTTAGTGAATTTGGAGAACCCTCATGAGTTATCTAGAAGCCCATAAAAGTTCAAAGAAGTCAATTTATTGTAGAAACTCCTAGAAGAAGTTGACTAGTCAAAGTGGGTGAAACTAGGAGTTAATCATGGGTTAAGTTGTTGCAATAAGAAAATAATTAAAAATAAATTAGTTGCAACTAGAAGTATGAGTTTGCTATTTGTGGATAAAGTGGTTATAAGTGGACAAGTGGTTAGAATTGGGTTAGCCCTAAAAGAAGTAAATTGGGTTAAGTTGTTACAAGGAAACTTCTAGAGGAAGGTACTTGGAGAAGCATAAATAAGAGAACAAGGGTCTCTTATGAGTATGATATTTGAGCATATTGAATATCCATTTGTGAAAGGTTATTTGGGAATGTATTATTGATAGAGAAAATTTGCGACAGAAGAACCACAACAGTAGAATCATGGCAATAGAATCGTGGCAGCAAAATCATAGCAGCAAAACCACGGAAAAATAATTGCAGAAACAAAAATGTGATAGCATAATCGCGGTAGCAAAACCACGATAGCAAAACCTCGGTAGCAAAACCACAGCAACAATATCACATCAGAAAAACCACAACATATTTGGTAGTTGCAGAAAGTTGGAAGTTCAGTAACCACATCATATTTTCATATTGGAATTGTTCCAATTGTTGCATGGTATGGTATAGCTATTGATGATTGCTACAAGATTAAAGGTATTGTTTTGGCACATGGTTTTGTGTAATTGTTTATGGTATTTGGTTTATGGGGAGTATGGTGTATTGCTAGAGGTATCTTTTTGTTTAACTTGGTGATATTGTGCATATGGTTGAGAGTTGAATTGATGATTGATCTTTGTGAGCAGATCATATTTGGATGATGAGATTGATGAGATAGGTTGAGGTGACAAGTTGCATTGTGCATAGTTGATGCGCTTGTCTTGGTATAGACCGTTGGTACAGTTTGACAGATTTCTTTCTTTCTACAAGTTGGTTCTTGTACTTGAGGGTTGGATTCCTCACATCTCGTTTGGTGTTGAGATATGCAGGCAAGGTCTTGCAATTGAGACTTGGTTCTCTCTTTCATTTGGTTCTCTTTTTAGTTGGTGTAGATAAAACCTGAGATTGTAGTCTCCTATAACATATAATACAAAGAGATTAAACATATATCTGGTGCTCTTTGTGTTCATTATTTTGCTGGTTCAAAGTTCTTTATTATTGATGTATGTTGTTGAGATATGTTTACATGCAAACAAATAAGTGTGAATGGAAATAATAAGTAAATGGTGATTGCTAACTAAAGTTTTGTAAGAAGCATAAAAATATCTTCACATTGATTCACCCTCCCTCTTAGTGTGGTCAGTGTGTCCAACACAATATACATGTACAAATTTATAATCTTGACCTCAATGCTTTATTATGGTTCTTGGTCGACTCTCTACTACTCTTTCCCTATATCTTTTAGAACTATCTATTATCTCACTAGTTAGCTTGACTAAAATTAAGACAGCCTTATTTATTTCTTCACTCATTGATTGTCTAGCTTCGTATCTTTTTCTTGCATCTCTTTGTGTACTTCTATCTCTTCATATTTCTTTGCAATTCTTTAGATTCATTTTTTTCTCTTCGGCTTCTATTGAAACTTTTAATCTTTCCTAGTGTAGTACTTGTTGGATGAACTCACTATGCACGGTTCTTTTTGAGTTCTCATTCTTGTCACATTTCTTTGCAATATTGATGATGCCAACATCTCACATTGATTATTTTATCTGCTTGTAGCACATCTCCTTCATCATCCACTGCATTTCACACTAAACGTTTCCCTTGTTGCATCCATACTTCAACCTCTATCATCTACATTTTTTTCACGCTCCCCTAGTGTGCTCTTGGACTTTGTTTTTTCAAGGGTACTCCTCTATCAATGTAGAGCAATGGTATTAATAAAGATTTTTGTTATTGATAATATTATTCTACTGATTTAGGATGCAACAAATGTGTTAGTCTTTAGAGAAAGTCGATAAAGGTAGGGCTCTTTACCTTAATTTGTTTTTCTTTATTCCATGAAGTTAGATGAAGGAGAACAAATTTCAAGCCACTTATGGATATTGAAGGATGTGCATGACCAATCAGTTTCTCTAGGTAGAGATGTGGATGAAGAATACATGGTAGTTCTTACCTTAAAATGTTTATCTCGATTGGAATATTTTTTTGAGATACTCAACATCATTTTTGAGTATACTAAGCTTACATTTGATATATTTTCAAGCCATTTGCTGCATAAACAGAGGTGGAATAAGTATTTTAAAAGCAATGGAGAAGCTTTAGAAAATTCTTTTGTTGTCAACTTCAAAGACAAATGCAAGCAATGATAGGGAGGAGGAAAGAGTCTCGGTAGTAAAACTAATATAGGTAAATTTTATGGTATTAAATATTTGAGGTGTTATTATGTTGCCAAAGTAGGACATCTAAAGAGGGAGTGGAATATTGTGGAATATTGAACACAACAAGGGAAGCCTGGTGAAAAGCATTCAAATGTGGTGGAACATCAGGAGAATAATATATGTGCTTTTTATTTCATCCCATGAGGGACGTAAATGTTTGGTTGATTTTATTTTTTTTAGCATTAAAACATATGGTTAATAGAAGTAGTTGGTTTGTGGATTTTTTTCTAGGACAAATAAAAATCATAAACAATAATATTGGGTGATGGTAGACAACATTATGTTGAAGGCATGGAGAATTCGCAGGTAAAATTGTTAGGTGGTAAGATGTTCATTTTCAATAATGATGTTTATATTCCAATTTTAAGTTAGAATCCTCTTTCAATTAGTGAGGTAACTAGGCAATGTACACACTTGGATGTAATCTTTAGAGGTGAGAAATTCTTTGTGAAAAATCAAAGGACCAACAAAATAATTGCATGATGAGTGAAAGAGCATTGGCTACATAGGGATATGGAGGATGATATGGTAAAATCACATGCTTTGGTGACCAACAATGTTGGCAACAATGATTAAATGTGACATCATAGGTATGGACAAACTAATTTTCATTACCTTTCCTTGTTAAACAAATGCAAAATTATGTATGGGTTTCCAATTGTATATAAGAAGGAGAATATATGTGCAACTTGTGAAATTTTGTTTCTATATCATTGAAAGGACAAGTGTTGATGAATATGGTTGACTAGAAGTGTATTGGTATTTGCTAAATGATGAGAAACTATGATTTTGCATTGGAATGACAATGGCCATGTTATTGTGGATATCGAGTTTGACCCATAGTTCTTTGCCTCTCTAATCCCATCATAAAATATTTTGTGGAGCATTTAACAAATTTACTCTACATTTACATACATTCTAATTCATCTATTAGAAGGATTGACTAAAACACATATTGTAACCCAATTTCAGGCTAATCAATATGATGAAAGAGAGGTAGTTGGATTTTTCCCATTGGATAGTAATGAAATATCATAAATATGGAGTTGTTCTCGTCAATTAAAATCTAAGTCAATTACTTCAAACGTTGGACACTTACATAAAGCACCATCCAACTAATCACCCAACATTCCAAGGGTGCATTTTGTAATTGGGGAATTGCCTCAAGCCTATTAGAAAGAGTACCCACCATCTAGTATGCATCTAGAATGGGATGGATTGTACCCATTGCTGCAATTTAAATACAAGTAGCAGTAATCCTTATGAAATGAAGAAGTGGTGTAAAGTTATAAGGCTAGTATCCTTGATTAGTATTTTTTATAAACAACAAGAAAAAGTGGCTTTGTCTATTATGATCATGTCTAGAACATTTTCCAGACATTTTTCAAATGGTTCTCTCTTTTCTTTCTCATGATGGTTTTATATTGTGGGAAAGTAGGTAAATCAGTGGAGAGATTTATATATGATAAGAAACATCCTAATTAACAAACATATTGTGCAATATGCAATGCAACCTATTCATTCAAAATTGTAATGCATTGATCATTGAATCATCCTTTGGGAATTTTATTACTCTACAGACAATAGAATGCACTATCAACATATGGATACTTCTATTATGAATAACATGTTTTGAAACATAGTAACACTAGACCAATTACAATTCCTAAATAAGTTCTGATAGATATTAGGATTGCTTCTAAGGACGGTGTTGAGTCCCACCTATGATGGTTGTCTTGAAACTAAGAAGGGAAGAAAAATTCCAAAGTTCTAGGCTTCCAAAGCTGTAAGGTCTCTTGTATTCCAATCTCACCACATTAAGGTTCTCTTGAAACTACATGGTGTAGACTCTATTGGGAGTTGTGCAAATTCATATTGCTTCTAAACCAATACCCCATATAATGTTAGGACAAAGTCTCTCTATAGAGAAAGTTATTGTATGCTGATGCCTAATGTTGAAGTTGATGAAGTCTTTCCTAGTGCCATCATATGTGACAATTATTGAATTTTCACTATGCTTAACTATTTTCTCTAGCATAGAATATATCTAGCTTTTGCTCATAAAGTGTATTTTTAATACTAGAAAACTTAAACAATATTGTTTGGAAGAATGTTATATAAAACCAAGTCCTATGGATATGGGTCAGGGTCACACTAGAGGGGTACCATAAAAGATCACTCTTAGACTCAAATCCAGTAGTTAATTAAAAATAACTACACTACAGTAACTAACTTTCAAAGGGTAGCAAAGAGAACAAACCTGGAATCCAACGTTTGAAGCTGATCTCGCTCAAGAACTTTCACTCCATAACTCTTGCATAATGATCCTATGAAAAATCTCGTAGAGAAAGAGATAAGCAACTGCAAATAGGTAGTTATATTCTAACTAACTAGACATGATCATTTCAATTTGCATTATGGATTCAAAGAAAGATATAGATAATCTCATTAAAATCATGAATAAACAAATAGAATTGGAGGAGAATGAGAGATATTTTATTATTAACAGCATAAAAGTTGGTTACAACCTGTAACCGTTGTAGCACATTCCTGAAACTAGGCTTCAAGTTCCTTCACCCAAGGCCAGATATGACAAGAAAAACCTCCAAAGCTTTGTGTTCCAATAGGTCCAAGGAAGGAACAATATTTCTTCCTAACAAGATAGGGAGAACACAAATTATGAAAACAAGGGTTTTCATATGGGAAGGACAATCTCATATGCAAGGGGAAAGGGGACTTGTAGGGCTGTAAGGAAAATGATAGCATAAGGATACATTTCCATGTTTTGTTTTTCCTCCACCCCAAGGCTCTAATTTATACTCCCTTTTGATAGATGGAGTAGTTATGAACGGGCTACAAGAAGTCAGGAACCTAGGGAACACATCAACTCTACCTGAAATATCGAGATTTATTATTATTTTTAGCCAATTTAACATGTACATGGGTTGCTAACTAGCAAGGTGCATATGTACAAGAGTTTCCTTAATGAGAGTCATGTATATCAAGAAAAATGGGGTTTTTAAAGTATTTTTTGGGAGGAAAAGAGGGATTTTGGTCCTGCAAGTAGGGAAAGGGATGTAACTGAGGCCAATGAGTCATCATACACATCTTTGGTGTCAAATTATGCTATAACAAATTCCCCCTAATGTGTGAGGTAAGAAGAGAAATTGATGCCCAAGATACATTACAAAGTATTCATGAGATTTTGGAGGGGCTATTGGATAGGAGTAGTTGAAGACCAATATCGGAACAATACCTATAACAAAAACAAGTAAGATACTCTCTTATCAATTCGGGCATTCCCATGCTTGAGTGTGGTGTAAGCATGGGCACCAAATCAAATACACTACGGATCCATGAGTGTTAAAAGCATAACTAATTTCCATGGCCACGAATGTATACAGTGGATCCATGTAATATATATAGAAGTATCGATCGTGGCCATGAGAAAAATACACAGTGGATACATGAAAAAATCTATATCATAGCCACAAAGCGATACACAAAGGAGATATGTCTCAGAATCACAATAGAGGATATTTGGAACCAATTGAGTGAACAAATTGATCCTCTACAAGTACTAATGTCAAAGAGGGTGGTACAATCAATACAAGTTGGGTAGGAGCACAAAATATGTGATGTTGATACTTCACTCAAGGTATTCAAAATAACCCACCATGGTACGAGTCTACACTATGTGAATAGATGTGTTGAAGTCGAATATAGTGAGACACCATTTTATTACCAATCATTGATGTATACCATTAAAATATTGTTGGCAGCCAATTCACATTTTTATACTGTCCGTATAAGATGCCTACACCAGAGTTTCACAAACTTTGATTTTCATCGCAACCTTTGAATAAAACGACACTATTGTTTTGTATGCATTTGCACACTTACCTTGTTTCTTGTTTTCACGACTGCAAGCACGAAAACTTTGATTTTGAAGTCATATTAAAAACGTCACTGATTTGTTATGATCGCTCTTGTTTATATGCTCATTGTGTTTCTAATTTATTTATCGTTATACAATTGACAAGACTCCAAGATCCTTATTCATTTGGAATTCTTTATTGGTTAAATATGACTTCGTTTTACAAGACTATGATGATATTCTTTTGAGCGAGTTTGTGATGCATTGATGGTTTGATTTTTATGATTCTTTCAATCGATTCTCTTGACACATTGGTTTCATGAAAATGATTGGTGTTGTGGTTATACCCTTTGTACAAATGTTTTCACATAACACATGTTTCATATGATCGGACCCTTGGTGTGATTTCGATTCATTTGTTTGGTTTTAAAGCTATGATAAAATTTTACTTGTGCAAATGTTTGGTCGATTTACCATTGGTTTCATTGGTTGATTGAGCGGCATAGTTTTTTAACCTATGCAATAGTGGGTTGAATAGTCATTTGCGCCGATGGTTGTACTATGGGATATGACTGTTGTGCATGGGATGAACTTGCTCCACCACCTTCGTACTCTCTGTCATTAATGTTTTCCCCCTATCCCGTTTCACCTTTGCTAGTTTTCAGGTGACCCTGTGAGCGTTCTGCCCCTGCGTATGTTGTGTTTGAACCCTAGCCTATGCATCTTGCTCACCGTGTGCTCCTGTCTATGGCACCAGTGGTGCGCATAGAGCCAAATGGTAACCAATATTTGTTACTATTCGATAATTCTCGAAAGGATTTAGAAGATAATGGTTGGCTCGTGTTTATACAGAGGTTCGAGGGTTTCAACCTTTCGGTTGCCCAACAATTCATCCTCACCTTTGATGGGTGCAGGGCTAAAGTAGGTGACATGCAGCTTGAACTCAATGAAGAATTCATAAGCTCTGCTACAGGACTGGCAGCTACAGGCCAACGATGGTTTAAAAACTCCAAAGTTGATGAGGTGCCGTGGCCGTTACTATTCGTATCAAGGAAGGTTGTCTCCTGTGACAAAGGTATGCCTGTTTCCACCCTCAAACCCAGGTGGCACGATCTTTTGGTGATTGTGAAACAATTTGTGACCTGTGAAGGTCGGTATGGCTTAGTATTTTTGTATCACCTTCGGCTGTTGATGAATTTCATGGACTGTCCTTTGAACATGCCATTTTAATTCTTATGTAGTCTTTACAAGATGGCTAAGAGATTCAAACGTGAGAAGGATGATAGAAGCCTGTTTCACCACGGCTTAATTAGACTCATTGTCGTCCACCATTTAAACCTTCATGGTGATAATTGGCAAGCCTTTCTATCTAGAAATGGCTTTGCTGATCCAGAGTCTGTCCAAATCGATAAGGCTATGGTTAGTGAGACTATGGTTGGTCCACCCGTGCCATTTCATGTTCTACTCCCCTTTGTCAAACCCTCGGTTTTCCCTGACATTGACCTACCCGACATCATAACAGACAAGACTCAGGCTGTCAAGAAGGCAGTGAGTAAGAAAGGTAGAGGTAATCCTACTGTCGACAGCAGGGGTAAGAAAAATGCTTGATTAATATCAAGACTTGTCTGGAATAAACCTAAGCCAAACGCCGACCAAAATCCCATAGTTCTGAGCGAGGACTCGGACTCCGATATCAAGCGTTTCCTAGCAGAAGAGTACCCCTATTCCCATGGCCTATGCTCCGAGAAACCCTATGACTTTGTCTCTAATTTACCCCCATGCCTAAAGGACAATCCTAACTACCCAGGAATCAAGCTACATAATGAAACCCCTTGTGATTTAAACAAACCCTCACCTGTTATGTCAAATCCCAAGAAATCATCATGCATCCAATGCAGTGTGTGGCTAGAGTGGTATTACTCTGACGTTCCCTTGTTGCAGTCAAAGATCAAATCGTTAGAGGACTAAGTTACAATGCTGACAAGAGAAAGAAACAGGCTTCAAGCTAATGATAAGAAACAAAAAACCACTGGCTCGATTGTCTTCAGGAATTTCGAATCGGTAGCAGCCTTCGTCAATTCCAAATTATCATAATCGAAGCCATTTTCTTATTGTCCAGGTATGAATTTCAATATGATTTTTGCTTTGTAAGTTTGTTTGAATTATTGTAACATATTTGGTTTTGCTTCCAAATTAGCTCTGTTCGTTTTAACACATTTCAAATGATTATGTTATAGTTTAGATGATTTTGTTGTGGATCCTGTACAGTAGATTCATTTTGCTAAAATTAAATGTAGATATGATTTGGTTGCACGATTTTGTTGTGTCCAGCTTAGTATAAGCAATTGATTGGTTTTTCATTCTGTTTGGCTTGTTTTTGAATCAATTATGTTCGTCTGTTTTAGGACAGTCAATTTGGATTGATTTTGATTAGTTTTGTTTTCTTCTAATAGACTCAAAACAACTCTGTGGATTCCGATTTACCAGGAACGACTCTATTTTGTATTGAATCAATATTCCCGTTTACTTCCGACCTGTGCAAAAGATCTATTCGCTAAAATTGTGGGGATTTTTTGATTCATAATAACTGTATCGACCCCAATTGTTTCGATTCGTTCTTGTATGATTTGATTTACAAGTGAATGCTGCGTGCCACAATTGGTATGATCGTTTGTATATGTTTAATATAGTTCTATTAATTTGGAAAACGATCCTGTTGATTTTGTTTGAATTTGACAATGATTTTGTTGATGGCTGAAGCAATTATTTGTGTCGATTGGAATTGATTCGTGAAAACAATTTCATTGTTGTCGAATTATCTAATGTGATTTTGTTCACCCCAAATTGGTGATAACAAATTGAACAGATTGCATGCATCTCTGTTACCATTCGATTGACCACATTTGACTTTGTTTCAATTTACATACAAGTGTCGATTTGAATGATTCTTTTGGTTTCTAATTAGCAATCAAATATTGTTCAATAGTTTGAATATATTCTTTAAGATTTGATTTGGTTTCAAAGCGATTCTGTGTTCAATTTAGACCAGCTACAGAATCGCAAGATTCTGTAGCTAGTCTTAAAAATTAGATTTTTGTCAATTTTATCAATAAAATATCCTCTAATATTGTCTATTCTTGTCCTCTTTCAAGTACATATGAATTACAATGATCAATTGGGCATGTTTTAGTAGTTAGGAGATACTTTGGATATGGTTTTGTTTTAGGATGTTAGCTTGAGTTAGAAACTTGGGATATTATCCCTAGATTTGTGTAAACTGTTTGATAATTCCCACAAGGATGTTTTACCCTATGGGAAGTCTTTAAATACTTGTCATTTTTTGTAAAAATCATCATCACTATGGAGAGAACCAGACTATGGATTTATGATTCAGACTAAGACGAAAGTTGATGTCTTGTGACAGCTTTTGCTTTCAATATATCAAACTTTTGTTTCAGGTTTTGCATATCAGTTTGCAATTAATTATCGACTACTTTAGCTATCATAATCTATTGCATGTTGATATGACTTGATTTATATGTTGTCCATATATGATATCTCTTATTTAAAAATACAACAATCACTTTAATTCAATTTAATGAATACATGTTTATCTTTTTCATTAATCGAATTGTTTTGCACAAATTGTTGCACATAGATTTATGTAATTGTGATGGTTTTTAAATCATAAAATTGTTGTTATATTTTATGTCTTGTTTGTCTTGTTATTTGTATTTAAAGAGCACAGCTGCTTCTTGTTTACGAGAATCTCGTGGAGAATCTGGTGTGGGTTTCCTCCCACCAAACAGCGGAATCAACTATCATATACAGGACAAACCTGAAGCGTTACTTCAGGTCAGTTTGTTATTTATTATTTAATAGTTAGTTTATTAGTGTCATATAAGTAGTTTAGTTAGATATATATATAGTTTAGATTTATAGTTAGAGTTATTATTTTAGTTGCTTAGTTTAGATAGTTTTATTCTATTTCTTTTTCGTAAAATTATAAAAGTCAAAAAACAATAGTTTCGCTGTCTTAGGACAGATTACAAATGAGTTTTGCAGGTTTTAATTTAAATCTGTAATTTGTAAATATTGTACATTTGTAATTGAATTTGATTATGTTGGTAATTGAACATTTGATTTTATAGAATTATAGTTGTATAGTTTAGGTATTAAATTGTATATAATAGTTTAGATTTGTTTATTAGTTTGTTTTAATTGTTATTTTTTGTCATTTAGATTAGTTAATTTAGAGTTGTTTTCTTTTGTTTTCTTAGGACTTAGATCGGCTAACGGAGCCACTAAACCCATCAGGGTGGTTCATACCAAATGGCTTGGGTTATTTAGACAACCCCGGACCAAATCCACTCTTCTAGTTGGTGAGCATTCATTTTCGCCCGTCAACAAATACGTGAGACAACCCACCAATAATGATAATGGGTGTCAAGGTACCTAGTACAATCTAAGTGTGAATAAAGGAGATGATGTCGAACACCTAATAAAATCTATCAATTAGGGTACATTGATGTATTCCCACTGTCAATAGCAAGGGAAATTTCCCAAAGGTACTAAAAATGACTCCAGGCCATATCCTAAAGCAAGATGTGTTGAGGTTGATAGGAAGATATTCGTTGGAAGTAAGGCATTAAGGAATCCTCCATCATCCAGCATGAGGAGTAGCAGAAGGATAAAGATTTGGAAGGACTCGAACAAAAAGAATGAAAGGACCAAACCGAGGTACGACTTTGACATGCACCAGATGGAATAACACATGAGAGAGACTCTTTGAATAGTAATCAATGAAGAATACTACTGACAAAGACAAGGAATCCACCAATGGCGTCAAATGGAAACCAAGGTACTGCACACATCCTTATGTGTAATAATGGTTGTTGACTTCGAACACAAGAGAAACCTCTTAGTCAGCGACCAATGATGTTTTCTCATATGTTGAGCACAAGGTCACTTATTAATGATGTAAATAGGCCTAGTGTGAAACTCTAGGTCATACTCTGAGAGCAACGTGCCATAGTCGATAAGAGCAAGCCCACCAACAAGAATTCAATGGGGACCTTCTATACTAGCATGAGTGAGATACAAAGATTCATGTGAAACTGAGAAGTACTTGACTGACATGGGAAGACCGACTTGAAAATTCAAGGTTTCTGTAGAAAGGCTAACACCGAATGACTTCCCTTGAAAAGAAACACAACACAAAATGTGACTTGGGGAACATTGACTATAAATTGGGATACGTTTGTGATACAAGAGGCATTGAAAAACACTCCATATGGCTAGAAGAATAACTAGCTGAAGGAGATTATGCTAAAAAATGAGAGAAAGGGCCTCCTAAAGTCGTACCACACCAAATAATGAGGTAAAGACTCATTATATTGTGTTATGTTCAAGGGAGACATAAGTAGCTACCATATAAAAAATGAGACTCATTTCCATCCTTCCTTTTTTGTTTTTTTATTTTTTTTCTTTTACATATTAGAAATCTTGGAAAGAAATAAAATAATGTTATGATACAGTGGAGGTAACGAGTGTCATAGGAAAGAAAACTAGGTCCAAGCACGAGGAACATACCTGTGTTCAATGTAAGGAAAACATGTGCAGGATACAAACACTTGGGGGGGAATTTTCCTCCAAAGATATCAGTGTCAAGTCACAAAGGATAGTATTGCAAGGTTGGTAGCTTTTCGAAAATGTATATAATATGGGATATATAAAAACAAGTTGAAGTCGGAATTAGGCCTAAAAGGTGCAAGTGGTCAATATGAAATGCAAATACAACTCAACACAACCAATTTTTGGAAGATATGAAGCTTCGATGCAAAGTCATGGCGGTACTAAATAGGGGTTTCGAGCCTACGAAAAATTACAACATGGGTGTTGAAAAGTCTAGTAAGGAACTAACTAAGACACCCATGAAGAGGTAAAATCTACCATCATAAATGACACCTTTAGAGTAGCTTGAAGGTATAATGTCACAACGAATGGGGTTGACCCTTTGGAAAATATGTGATCGATACGGATAAATGCATTATGCAGGAAAAGTAAAACCTACCCAATATGTTAGTAAGGAGCACGATACTTGCCCAAGAAGTCGACAAACACCACCAAATATAAAATATCTGTGGAAAAAGACACATATCAAGGAAAATTGCATAAGAAAACATATCCCAATCATTTTTATTAGTCTAAACGGTGGAAAATGTTAAAAGGGGGTAAAAACCTATATAAAAAGTGGAAATATGAGTTAAAATAGGTGAAAAACACATTTTTTACCATATTATTTGACTTCTACCATTTGGAGAGCATTTGGAGGCCTTTTTACCTTTCAACCTTCTAAGGATCGGTATGGGACACATAGACCTCAAAATCTAAAACCTCTTGGACCAGGTAAAATACCACTTCCTCCTATTCATTTTCATCCATAAGTTTTTTAATTTTGGTGATTTTTTCAGTGGTGATTTTTTTTTAAGGTCGCGCGGACATATACATGACTTTGTTTGACACAAGACGTGTACATACGTGTCTGTCATAACTGACAGTCACGTACATCTGTGCAAAAAACCAAAATTGAAAAAATATAACTCAAAAAAATTGTATTGGTTGCAAGATGGTGATGGAGAGAGAATGAGGATGTTGATAATGAGGTCATGGATGACTCATAGGCTAAAGAATCCCTCTGACGATATGGATTTTAAAATTTCTTCCATTGTAACAGGATTAGGGAACAATGGAGATTGTTTGAAACATTGATATATTACTGGGAGTCGGAAGAAGATACTTTCATGACTAGGGGGAAATATTTGAGAATTGGCACTAAGGATATATATTTCCTTACTGGGCTATCCTCACGAGATGATATATTAAACTTAAAAGGAAAATCATCCATTGGTATAACTATTAATGAATAGATTGCTTTGTATTGCTCAGTCAAGACAGAGAAAGTTGGGAGCCAAATCCCAATAAAGAATACTGACAGCCTCAGTCTGAAGATCATATTGTTGATGATTGTCTAAATTACAGGATCAACATCGCTACATTAGGATTTGAGAGTGATGATTTTCTATGCAAGAGAATTATTGAGGCCTATATTATATGATTGGAGTACCTCACCGTTGATGTGCATGAATACCCATTTTACAAGATGCAAGTAAGGAAAAATAAATAACTTCGGATTTGGAAGCCTCTTGTGTGATTTGTTCTTTGAAATAGTACCCATGATGAGTCCCAAAGTGGACATCCATCCACATTATATCATAGATGGTGTGATGGAATGGTGGACCAAGGCATTCTCGAGGCAGAGAGGGGGACAACTAGGTAATCCCTGGGATCATTCATTTTTTGCTTGGTGGTCACACCAAGTAGTTGCAATAGAGGATTATCCCTATGTGGGGATAGATTATCGCAATGATTCAGAGATGCCTATTCCTCCTATTAGTTCCTATAGAGATATCGGTATAAGATCTTTTTTTTTTAAATTAATTGATTTATATTTTTATGATTTTAAGAAGTAAATTTTTTAGTGTGTATCAAGATAATAATGTGACTGTATGACCATACAGATGTGGGACCGAGGCGACCTAAGGTATTTCCTCTACATGGGAAATGTGGTAGTGATGGCCAACTGCATGGATATGCCGATCGAGTATTAGATAATGTATAGAGGAATATGGAGAGATTGGTATACCCAGTGCCAATGGTATAGGTTGAATATTTGCTAGAGAAAATGCAACGACATGTAGTTGGGGTACCACGGGCATGGGTACGACTCTTTCTGCATCTAGCCAATGTCGTGGTGTGCTATGAGAGACATGTATATGGAAGGGCAAGACCCTTAGGACCATGATGATGAGATCATGTATTTTTTGTATTATCTATCCTTAGAAAAGGACAATGGAGGCTAAAAATCCTTTTTTTGTAACAAAATCCACTTTTGTACTTGATGAAATTTGATAATGATATATATATACAGATAATATTTCTTCCTTAATGATAATGTGCATATGGTTTTATTATATACATGTATGATTTGTGATTCTAATTTAATGTGAATGATATAAATGCCAATTTAACACGTACTTAGCAAATGTGCCACATAATGAAATGGAATTTCTTGGAACATGAACATAAGTAATGTAATCAAAATAACACTCCAAAAAATGTGCGTGAAGGAAACAACGACATAGAATAGGGTCACAAATACGATATTCACCATTTAGCTAAGACACTGCCAACCGTGCATACAAATGAACTTCTAAGGATTGATTTCCATGCGTAATGGCGTCACGAAGCAGTTCGATAACAACACTATATCCATCCACATTATTAGTATATGGGCCAATACAAGCACCTTTGAAAGCAATCAATTGGCCCGTGGGTGAATAAATCACCCAAGTGGCGAAAGCAAGGTTTCGAGTGTGACGACTAGTGCCATAAGCGAACCCTATGAACACTGAAGAATCGTGTGACATATTCTAACCAAGTAGAAGCACTACTGACACAAAAGGAGATATATACTACCACTAAATACAACAATGTACAATAATTACAAGAAGAATTCCTAGGTGTAAATGCTTAAGTGTAATACTTCTTACGATAGATCCCCATTTCTAGGCTCCGAAAGTGCATTCCTTTCAAAATAATTCAACTCATAGGCTCATTTCCATAGGGAAATTTCATGATGTATGGGCCATGCCATAGTGGATTGAACTTGCCTTCCCCCAAGGAATCTTTGTCTTGATCATAGACCAAAACAAGGTCACCTTTAGAGAAGAGCCTGAGGTGCACAGACTTGTCATACTTACTCTTAAATCACTTCTGATGTGCCTCGTTTGTTGTGGTGGAATCATGACATTTCTCATCAAGATGCTCCAGATGGAAAAGGGGCTCTTCTAACTCAGAAGAGTCAGGTAGAATCTCTATGAAGATATTAAGCGAAGGGATTTCACATTCAATTGGTTAAATTGCCTCTAATCTATGAACGCATTGGAACGGTGAAAAACCAGTGGCAGTATTAGCCGCAGTTCGGTATGCCCATACATATGGATAGATAATGAAGTGTCAGTTTGTCTTACTTGCATTAATCATACACTTGAGAATGGTTTTGAGATATTTATTAACCATGTCAACTTGGCCATTCACCTGTAGGTAATATTGATATGAGTGCTCCTAGCTAAAACTCAATTTCAATGCGAACTTTGACATCATTTTGTTTTGGAGGTGAATTCCATGGTCAGTGACAATCTCTTTCAGAACACTGAACCGATAAATGACCTGATTGAATGTAAAAAATGAAACAATCTCACCATTTCTCGAAAAAGTACGCATGTTCTCCACCCATTTTGTGAAGTAATCGATGGACACAATGATGTAGTGATGCCCCCTAGCCAAAGGTGGGTGGTATGTCATAACATAAACACCCCACTTAGTAAAAGGACCAGTGGTGGTGACTCGAAAAAGTGAAGTAGGATGGTGTAAGTTTTAAACCTGTGAAGTAAAGCAATGCATATAGATTCTTAAGAAAAACATAATTGAATCAATGGCTCATTCACATAGTACACAAAGATTTATACCGGAAACCCTCAACTGGGAAAACCTTTCTTATATTCATTATATCGAATTTCACCATTCACTATACAATATATACAATGTTTTTAGGTATTCTGTAGATACCAAAACCCTAATCCCTAAAACCAGGATTATTTTCAGTAAACCGCTAAAAATAGCAAAAATATCTACGCAGTTGTCATATTTGACAAGCCCACACACACAAATGTAAAGAATATAACACATACCCAACATTCCCCCACTTGTTGTTTTCTTTGCATCCAGGGGTCCAGGGGATTATATAGTCAAAAATCCAGGGTGGCAATGCCCATTGTTACTCTACACCAGGAGAACTTTTCTGTGCTCATAGACTTTGTCAATGAATCTGCAACATTCTTCAAAGTGTCAACCTTTTCCAGCAACATCTTCTTTTCCTCAACCATGTCTCTCACAAAGTGATACTGAACATCAATATGCTTTGTCTTCGAATGATAAGCTAGGTTCTTTGCCAGGAAGAGTGCACTCTGACTGTCACAATCTAATCTCATTGCTTGTTGTACCAACCCAATAACTAAACACAATCTTTGTAACCATACTGCTTCCTTGCTTGCATGAGTGGCTACCATGTATTCATATTTTGTAGTTGAGAGTTCCACTACAGCCTGTCTTTTTCTCATCCAATTGATTTCTCATCCAATTGATTTCTCCTCCAAATAGGTTAAACACATACCCACTTGTAGATCTTCTGCGATCCAGATCTCCAGCCCAGTCTGCATCAACAAAGCCATGTATTTCCACCACTCTGACCAATCCTAGTCTTCCTTGGTAGCACAATCCATAACTAGTGGTGCCACAAAGATACCTGAAGACCCTCTTTATCGTTGTCCAATGCTCCTTCCCTGGTTTTGACATATACCTACTCAAAACTCCCACTACATGTGCAATGTCCGGTCTAGTACAGACCATTGCATACATCAAACTACCAACTGCACTAGCATATGGAACATGGGACATGTCCTCTTCTTCTTCCC
>SNQJ01S0013129.1:118612-148123 GCA_010110895.2 Picea sitchensis
TAAGAAAATAAATCCATGTGTTCCTTGAAAAATCATCTATGAATGAAACATAATACACATATTTACCTAGGGATGGAACAGGAACAGGTCCAAACACATCACTGTGTATCAACTCTAAGATCCCCTTTTCTCTTGTAGCACCAAATGGGAATCTTACTCGATTACCTTTACCATATATGAAATGTTCACAGAAATAAAAATCCAGAGTGCAATTAGACATACCTTCAACCATACCTTTACCATGTAGTGTTTGAAGGCTTTTTTCTCCAATATGTCCCAGTCTTTGATGCCACAGCATGGTCTTCTTTTTAGGGACGATATTGGTCTTGTATTCTTTATTTCTCTGCTCAAGGACAACAAAAATATTACACCCATTAGTATAAGTTCTTCCCAACAACTTGTATAGAGTTACACACTGAACTCCCCTCATCAAAACCATTTCTCCTCATACCATCTTGCAAGTGTTCTTTCCAAATATAGTATCCACTCTTGCATCATACATCTTGCTTACAGATATTAAGCTCATGGCTAGTTTTGGAATGTGCAGAACCCTAGGGAGAGTTCTAATCCTTCCATCTTTTAGCAGCAACTTAACCCTTCCACGTCCCAAGATTTTTGTTGTTGAGTCATATCCTAGGAATATATCACCACCATCATATTTTTCATATTCAGAGAACCACTCCCTGTGAGGAGTCATATGGTATGACGCACCTGAGTCGATCAACCATACATCACGGTCTGCATGTGTACTTGTAGATGCTAGGTAAACATCACCTCCTTCTTTAGTGGAGGTTGTCACCTCTGTGGAAGAGGTACTATCAGATCCCTTTGGTTTTTCAACCTTATTAGACTTGTAATCTTTCTTATAATTCCCTGTTTTACCACACTTCCAGCATTTCCTCAAAGATTTTCCTGGAGACTTAGATCTACCTGTAAATTTAGATCTCCACCCCGAAGGCTTACTAGGGTTCCTGTCTTGTGTACATCCTCTTACAAATAAAGCATATGTGCTATGACCATCCATGATTTTTCACCTCATCTCTTCAGATAACAAGGATGCAACTACATCCTCATACTTCAATGTAGATTGAGTGGTACTACCTATTGCTACAATTAGATTATCCCAAGAGTCTGGCAAAGAACATAACAAAGTAATACACTTATCTTTTTCTGCAATCATAATATTAACAGAGCCAAGTTGACTCACCAGAGTATTAAAGGCATTTAGATGTTCTGTCACGAAATCTCCATCTTCCATCCTAATATGATATAGCTTCTTTTGAAGAAACAACTTGTTTACCAGGGACTTTGATTGATACAAATTCCCCAACTTATCCCATATTTCCTTGGCTGTAGATTCTCCTGAGACATTCAACAACACTGAATATGCCAAGCATATCCGAATAGTACTCCTTTCTCTTTTGTCCAACTTCTCCCAATCTTCCTTCGACATACCAGTAGGTGGTGTACTGGTAGTTTGTGTACTGGTAGGTTGTGTACCAGTAGCCTGTGTGCTAGTAGACAGTGTACTAGTAGGCTGTGTACCAGGATCCACAGCGATCCATTGTTCTTTGTCTACAAGAAGGTCCTCCATTTTCATCTTCCATAGCTCAAAGTTTTTACCGTTGAACTTCTCTATCTCGATTCTAGAATAACTCGCCATTTCTCTTTCTGCACTCAAATCACCATTGCAAAAGCTCCCACTAAACTCAGGTTTATCACAGACCCAAGATAAACTTGATCTATCAAGACCGAACCAAACCCTCAACAATAAAGGTGTCCCTATGAAGCCAAAAACAAGCTCTGATACCACATGTAAGTTTTAAACCTGTAAAGTAAAGCAATGCATATAGATTCTTAAGCAAAACAAAATTTAATCAATGGCTCATTCACATAGTACATAGAGATTTATACTGGAAACCCTCAACCGGGAAAACCTTCCTTGAATTCATTATATCGAATTTCACCATTCACTATACAATATATACAATGTTTTTAGGTATTCCGTAGATACCAAACCCTAATCCCTAAAACCGGGATTATTTTTAGTAAACCGCTAAAAATAGAAAAAATATCTAATGCAGTTGTCATATCTGACGCACCCACACACACACATGCAAAGAATATAACACATACCCAATAGATGGGTGTGCATTTTCTGAGTGAAAACTTGACATTGATGACATTTTTTGACTTCCTCGACACAATCTTTGAATATCGTGGGCCAAAAATATCTAGAACACAAGATTTATAGGTTGTTTCCAACCGAGAGAGATGATCTCCACATGATCCACTGTGAGAGTCATTCAAAACAAACTCTTCTTCTTTGTGAGTCACGCAATGACATAAAATTGAGTCTACACCAAGTGATACAAGGTATCACCAATGATGAGATAGTTTTTCACCTAGTGGTTAATGCATCAACGATATTCTCTTGAGTAATGCGGGGGAAACTTCAGGGCCTAGAGACATACAAGAATGTCTCCATACCAAGGATCAGTAGAAGATATTAGGAATATGGATTCATAAACTCCTCAATTGGTTCTTCTTTATCTTTCCATGGAAACTCTGACATCAATTCTATAAAAACAAGCGACTTTTTGAACTTTGTTAAGTCTAAGTCAAATTCTTGTAAAATCACAATCCATTTTTTGTATTTCCCATCGATGATATGACGCGTTAAAACATGTTGGAAAGGATTAACATCCACAATAACAATAGTTTTACGGAAGAGGATATAATGTTGGAGCCTTTAGACAACATGGACAACTTTTAGAGATATCTTCTCAACATGTGATTATCACAACTCAGTGTCGACCAAACCATGACTTAGGTAACAAATGACGTGCTCGACAAGCGCATCATCTTCTTGTTCTAAGACCATACCTAATATAAAATCAAATGTCACTAGGTATAACAATAAGTCACGAGCAAATTCGGGTGGACTAAGGAGCATTGAAGACATTAAATAATTTTTTAAAGCATCAAAAGATCTTTGTGCATAAGTATCCCATTCAAATGGGACCCCTTGCTTCAACAAATGCATGAAACCCTTAGTGATCTCAACATAGTTAGTGATAAAATGACGTAGGAAATTTTATTTTCCTTGGAGACTCTGAAGTTGACATGTAGTACACGGGGGAGGAAACTGAACTAATTCCTCAACCTTCAAAGGCTCCACAGTGATCCCTTTGTTTTACACAATAAAACCAAGGAGACGCCCATAAGTGACACAAATTTTTTATATGTGTGGATTAAGACAAATATGATAATAACAACATCTTTGAAATACACGATGGAGGTGATATATATGATCGAATATACGATGGGAATGAGCAGCCAAATCATATAAGTATACCTCAACAATGTGTTTCATGTCATGGAAGGAAAAATTCATGGCCCACTGGAAAGTTGCCCAAAAATTTTTAGGCCAAAAGGATTTTTTCGGTATGTGAACATTCCCAAAGAACAAATAAATGCAATTTTATATTGGTCCTCGGGTTTAATTTAGATTTGATTATATCCATAGAATCTATCCATGAAGGAGAAGATATTGATCCCCACACATTCATCGATAAACGGTGTCAGGAAGTTGTCTTTAGGACAAGCCTTATTCAAATCCATGAAATTCATGCACACACATATGGTTCCTTGTTTCTTGTTAGCTGAAACAGTGCTTGAAACCCATTCCGTGAGTGGAACCAGATAAATGAAACCCGCTTTGAGGAGCTTCTCTACCTCAGCCTTTATGGTTGCTTCCTTTCAAGGGTTGACCGGTCTCAACTTTTGTCGAGCAAGCTTTTCATTAGGATAAGTATTGATTTCATGTTCAACAATTTAAGGGTCTATTCCTTGCAACTCTTCATATGACAAAGAGAAAACATCACAAAACTCCTTGAACAAGGAGATATAATCACAGATCTCTTCAGGAGAACACTCTGCACCAATGAGCACATTTTCCATGATGTTGGGATCATTTGATATGTTGATAGGGATCATTTCCAAAATATTTTCCATGTTCCCTTCAGTGTAAGCACCATGTTTTTATAAAGGGTTCATAGTCCTATCAACATTTTCATTCATGTGGATGTGAAACTCTCCTCTTTCGATACAATATATCTCTAGAAGGAATTAAGATCGATGATGTAAATCATCCCAAGGCCTCTTTGGGACCTTCATTGCCTATATAATATGAGGGAAGTACCATCTCGAGACAATATGTATAATGAGAAGCATTAACTTCCCAAATGGGCATCGAAATATCATCAACTTCGTATGCATGAAGAGGAGTTGGATCTAGGTCTTTGGTGGCCCTTTGAATGTCCTTATAAGCAATCTCGGTCGCAGACAACAACTTTTCCATTCCTGCATGCTTGATCCCTTCTACCGATTCAATCGGGGATGATAGAATCCAAGGATACTCAAAGTACGTCATCCAAATATGATTCACTTGGGATATAGGAACTGATGATATTGATCTAGTGGTAGTGGAACGAATGTACGAGATTGGTGTTGGGTGTTGGTTGTTGGTTGTGGAACCTGATTATCTTTCTGATTCATAGGTCTTTGTTTTTAGTCATTTTTTAACCCCATGAAGACTTTACAGCCCGAAAGAATGTACACTCCTCCACGCGGGGGGATTGCAGAGGGGGGTTACCCCCTCCGTGGGGTTCAGGGGCAAGCGGGCCCTCGGTGGGGGTTCGGAGGAGAAACCTCCGAAGGAAAAATTGCCTTGTAAATGTATATTGTAATTTCATTGTAAATCTGGACCGTTCATTATAAGGTTGCATATTTGACGGTAGAATTTATTTTAGGGTTTTTTTCCTTAGAAGGAAACCCTCTTTTATTAGGGAAATGTATTGCGGCTATGTATCATTGTGAATATTGTATAGTGAGAGTGGAGACTGTGAGAAAAAGAAGAGGAAGTTACAATGGGTGTGCTTTAGGTTGTATCCCTTCATTTTCTAGATAATAATAAAGGAAGGACATGACAATTTATGTGGTGGAAGTAGCCCACACTGGGTGAACCACATATATCTATGTCTCTATTGTATTGTGTATCTTTTGTGTTTTATTTCTGCATTTGTTTTATTTTATTGATTTGCGATCCTATTTTTCTAACAACTGGTATCATAGCAAAAGGTAACTCACAAGAAAATATGGTTCCTGGTTTGAGTGGGAGCAATGGAAGAAGATGGAAAGTTTAGGGTCGAGAAATTTAAAGGCCAAAACTACCAGTTATGGAAGATGCAGATGGAATATTATTTATATCAGAAGGATCTATTCCTACCATTGGGTGGAATAGAAAATAAGACAGCGAACATGAAGGACAAAGAATGGGAGGTTATTGACATAAATGCACTAGGAACGATACGACTGAGCCTGGCAATGTTAGTGGATTTAAATATTTCGAAAGAAAAGACAACGAAGGATTTGATGGACGCATTGGATAAACTATATGGAAAACCCTCGGTGCCCAATAAGGTATTTCTAATGAAGAGATTATTTAATATGAATATGTCATAAGGTGGGTCTGTTGCAAATCATTTAAATGAATTTAATACGGTTACTAATCAACTAAGTTACGTAAAAGTGGACTTTGATGATGAGGTCAACGCTCTTCTAATATTGTTCTCATTGCCAAAAAGATGGAATTAATTGGTCATGGATGTAAGTAACTATGTCTCTGGTTCAAACACTTTAAAATTTGATGATGTTGTTGGTGTTATCCTTTGTGAGGAAATGCGATGGAAAAGCACAGGTGAGACATCAAGTAATGCGTTGAACATGGAGAACATGGGGAATAAAAAAGGATAGAGGAAAGGGCTCAGGGAACCGTAGGAATTCTTGGAAGGGAAGATCCAAATATAGACTAGGAAAGATAGAGTGCTGGAATTGTGGGAATAAAGGACATCTGAAGAAATACTGCAGAGCTCCAAAAGAAACAAAGAGATGGACATCAAAAGAAAAAGCAGGAAGCAAATGTAACAAGTGATGTGTTACAAGATGCTTTGATTCTTTCTGTAGATAATATTTTTGAGTCTTGGGTAGTAGATTCAGTGGTTTCATTTCATGCCACACCCCATAGGAAACATTTTCTAGATTATGTTCAAGGTGATTTCGGACAGGTTCATTTGGGTGATGATGCACCATGCAAAATTGTTGGAATGGGAAAGGTAAAAATAAAGCAAAGCAATCGACACCAATGGTTGTTGAAAGAGGTAAGACATGTTCCAAATGTAAGGAAAAATCTAATTTCAATGGGGCAGTTGGCAAGTGAAGGTTGTATATCCATATTTATAGATAAGGCATGGAAGGTCACCAAAGGATCATTGGTGATAGAAAAATGAGATAAGGTAGGTACATTATATTTATGTACTGGTAATATTGACTCTTTTATCTCTTTAGATTCTACAGGAGTGGATACAACATTGTGGAATCATAGGCTTGGACACGTGAGTGAGAAGGGGATGCAAATACTTCACAAAAGAATTTTTTTTCGAGATCTTAAACAAATTGATTTGGATTTTTGTGAGCATTGTGTTTATGGAAAACAGAAGAGAGTCATATTTCTCAGAGTCGGAAAAGAAAAGAAGATGAAAGGTTAGATATTTTTCATACAAATGTATGGGGACCAGCTCGGGTATCATCTCTTGGTGGATCTCGTTATTATGTTACTTTTATTGATGATGCAACTAGAAAAACTTGGGTTTATTGCATTCGACAAAAATCTGATGCTTTTGATACTTTTAAGAAATGGAAAAATTTGGTTGAGAATGAGACAGGAAAAAGGTTGAAGTGTCTTAGATCAAACAATGGAGGTGAATATTGCATCAGGGAGTTTGATGATTACTATTCATACCATGGGATTCATAGAGAGAAGACAGATCCAGGAACACCACAAGAAAATCATGTGTTAGAAAGGATGAACAAGACAATCATGGAGCGTGCGAGTATGAGATTGCATGCTGGTTTTCCCTTACAGTTATGGGTAGATGCTATAGATATTGTTGTTTACTTAATAAAAAAAGGACCTTCAAGCTCTTTGGATAGTATAATTCCAGAGGAGGCATGGACAAGTAAAAAGGTAAACTATTATTTTTTGAAGAATTTCGGTTGTGGATCATTTGTCCATATTGATAAATAAAATAGAACAAAGCTTGAGGCAAAATCCAAGAAGTGTACCCTTATTGGATACAGTGTTAATGATTTTGGTTATTACTTATGGGATTATGAAAATAAAAAAATAATTAGGAGTAGAGATGTTATATTAAATGATAAGGTCATGTACAAAGATCAGTTGCAGGGAAATAAACAAGAATAAAAAAAACCAGAATACACAATGCTTGATGAGATCACTGAAAAAGAAATTCCAAAGGTACCAGAAAATCAAAATGTACAACAACAGAATCAACATGTACCTTAAACTCCTACAAGTGTTGTTAGAAGATCTACCAGGTTAAGTAGACCCCTTGAACGATACTCTCCTTCATTGTATTATTTATTATTGACTGATTCTGGTGAACCAAAATGTTATGAAGAGACAATGCATGTAGACAGTAAAAAGAAGTGGGAGCAAGGCATGAAAGAGGAAATGGATTCCTTGGTAAATAACCAGACTTGGGACATGGTTCAGTTTCCTGCAGGAAAAATATCATTGCAGAATAAATGGGTTTACAAGTTGAAGGAAGAAGATGGAGGAAAAAAGTGGTACAAGGATAGACTTGTTGTAAATGGGTTTGCACAAAAGAAAGGTATAGATTTTGATGAAATATTTTCTCCTATTTTTAAAATGACTTCAATTAGGACTATTTTAATTCTTGTGGTAGTAGAAAATTTGCACCTTGAATAGTTATATGTAAAAACAACTTTTCTCCATGGGGATTTGGAGGAAGAGATTTATATGCAGCAGCCACATGGGTATGAGGTCAAAGGGAAGGAAAATTTGGTATGCAGGTTGAAGAAGAGCTTGTATGTCCTAAAGCAATCTCCAAGGCAATGGTATTTGAAGTTTGACAATTTTATGACAGAACAAGGTTATACTAGATGTCATTCTGATCATTGTGTTTAATTTAAAAAGATAGAAAATGAAAGATATATTATATTGATATTGTATGTAGATTACATGCTTGTTGCAGGGTCTAATATGTAGGATATAAATGTGCTCAAGAAGAAATTAGCTAATTCATTTGCAATGAAGGATTTGGGTGCTGCAAAGAAAATCCTTGGTATGAGAATAACAAGAGACATGAAAAATCACAAATTGACATTGTCTCAGGGTGAGTACATAGAGAAGGTGTTAAAGAGGTTTAGAATGCTGAATGAAAAACTAGTTAGTACACCTTTGGCCAACCATTTCAAATTAACTAAGGAAATGTGTCCCAAGACATAGGAGGAAATAGAATACATGTCCAAGGCCCCTTATTCATCAACAGTTGTCAACTTGATGTATGCGATGGTTTGCACAAGACCAGATATTGCACATGCATTGGGAGTTGTGAGCATGTATATGAACAATCCAAGTAAAGATCATTGGGGGGCAGTAAAGTGGATTCTCAGGTATTTGAGAGGTACTACTACTCATGCATTATGTTTTGGAGGTTCAAACACTGTTCTACATGGATATGTTGATTCAGATATGGAAAGTGATAAAGATAGCAGGAGAACCATGGGGTATGTTTTTACTGTAGGTGGAACAACAGTAAGTTTGAGTTCAAAACTGCAAAATATTGTTTCACTTTCAACAACAGAGGCAGAGTATTTTGTTTCTATAGAGGCTAGTAAAGAGATGATTTGGTTACAAAGGTTTATGGAGGAATTGAGAACGAAGCAAGAGAAAAACAGGTTGTATTGTGATAGTGAGAGTGTCATTCATCTTGCAAAGAACTCAACCTTCCATTTGAAGACTAAGCATATACATCTCAAGTAGCATTTCATATGATTCGTCATGGAATATGGAAAATTGAAGTTGGAAAAGATACACACTAGCCAGAATCCTGCAGACATGTTAACTAAGGCAGTAACCAGGGAGAAATTGAGTTCCTCCTCAGTTTCAATTAGTATTCAAGCATGAAGATTAAAATGAGAATTTTTCCAGGTCCAAGAGGGATCATAGTCCAACATATACAACAATAGTGGATTTGTTGAGATCAGTCTCCAAGTGGGAGATTGTTGGTTGTGGAGCCTGATTATCTTCCTAATTCAGAGGTATTTGTTTCCATCTGTGTTTTTACCCCATGAATACTTTATATCCCAAAAGAATGTACACTACTCCATGCGGGGGAGTGCAGAGGGGGGTTATCCCCTCTACAGGGTCTCCCACGAAGGAAAAATTTCCTTGTAAATGTATATTGTAATTTCATTGTAAATCTGGACCATTCATTATAAGGTCGCAGATTTGACGATAGAATTTATGTTAGGTTTTTTTTCCCTAGAAGGTAGCCCTCTTTTATGTGGGAAATGCATTGTGGCTATGTATCATTGTGAATATTGTACATTGAGAGTGCATACTGTGAGAGAAAGAAGAGGAAGTTACAATGGGTGTGTTGTAGGTTGTATCCCTTCATTTGTTGGATAATAATAAAGGAAGGACCTAGAAATTTCTCTGGTGGACGTATCCCACACTGGGTGAACCACGTATATCTGTGTCTCTATTGTATTGTGTAAATTTTGTGTTTTATTTCAGCATTTATTTTATTTTATTGCTCCATGATCCTATTTTTCTAACACTGGGATATTAAAGGTTCCCATCAACAAAGAATACATTCCAACGCCAATACTTTCATTCATCACTTGGGAACTGTCTATTAAAGGGATAGTATATCTTGGTTGTATAGCTGGATCCGATTGATTGAAAGACAACTGGTCGATAGTCATGATTTTTCCTTCATGAGGAAATCAAATAACTTGGAAGACTGAAGATACGATAGTGGTCATAGCATAAGTCCAAATGTGACCTAAAAAGAGGTTGTAATCGAGCAGAGCATTGACTACTTCCACTTCAACGTATATGGTTTTTCCTCCCAAATGTATGGGGAAGGAGGAAAGTATCCCATGGGACCAAAATGAATGACCATAAAATGAGGTCAGAAGAGTATGGAACAGAGAGATCTATGGAGAGCCAATATTTCCAACAAGAAAGCGACATCACACACGTTGATGCTCCCTCATCAATCACCACTCTAAAAATTTTATTTTTGGCATAAACCACTTGAATATGAAAAGTGACATGATAAGGGAGGAGAGGCTTGAAATTAGAAGGGTCAAACATGATGAGCTATGATCTAGAAGCATCTATAGCCCCAATAGAAGAAAGAAATGCACTCTATTGCGTCGGGAAACTTTGGAGTACCTCAAGAGTAGACATTGTTGAGTTTTCTTTCAACCCTAGGTATTCTCTGATACCATGTTGATTTTCCCAAGTAGATTCAACCATTGGTATGCTTTGATACCATTTATAAATTTTACCACTCTACTCAACACCTGGTAGTTAGCTCAAATAAAATCACTTTATATACTAAAATCACAGCTGTGTAATCAACTAAACATGTAGCAAAAGCATAAACAAGGAAATCAAATCAAGCACATAAGAACACCAAGATTCAGGTAAACCCATGGAAACACACTTGAGGGATAACCATTCTAATGATTCTTTTATTAAGGTCAATCCACAGCTCCCGTAACAAGGATAATGGCCCACTGAGAGAATTATACACTGTAGACACACCTAGAAACTCTTGTGCTTCTGTACAGCCTTGTACCAACATGTTTCCCAATACATACATGACTTTACCTTCTCTGACCTGCAGACATCCACGACTTTCCTTTCTCTGACTCATGGATATCCATGATTGTATCCACTGATACCCACAGATATGTAAGAAAAGATCGTATGGAAAGATATGTATGACTCTGATCTTCCCTCTGGTCTCTGTCCTTTGAAACCCACCTGTGGCTACTTCTGCTTTCTCTCCTCCTTGACTTGTATGACCTCTATATGAAAGTATTTCTCCACCTATAAATATATTGAAACATGGTCCATTATGATTCAACCCTCTCATCAATACTTGGATGAACTCTCTTCACCCAACGAGTGAGATCTCCTCACTCTAGTGTAAGAAAAATTCCTTCTTTGCTCCTACACTCCTCACACTAGAAAAAGCCCTTATTTGATATCCTCAACCTTGGTCTCTCACCAAGTCTCTCACAAGTGTATTTCACACAAGTTCCTACCTTGGTCTCTCACCAAGTCTCTTGACCTCGACCTCTTGTCAACAGTCCTAACCGTGTCGAATCCCTCAACACAAGTGACTTCCTCTCAAAGTGACTTCTCCTTTACCCCAGCCTTGATTTTATAATCATGAGTTACAATCTATTTCTAATATTCAAAGTGATCTATGGTTGATATTACTTATAACACCCACTTAAGATTTAGATTACATGTTGCATGTTAAGCATGTCCTTAAATAAATCAATTCACTAATAAATAAAATTTTACTTTAATTAATTCCTTCTAACTAAAGCAAACTCAAGACTAGAATATTTTTGATACTTCCACATGCAAAACACATGGCTATGTGGAAGTACCTTTCCGATGCTACCAAAACACCAACACTCCCTCTTAGAAAGGAAGGTACTTCTCCCACCTGGATTTTTCTCTATCTTCACTACCAGGTTCACTATCATGCCTTCTCTCCAATACACTTGATTGTTTTCTCCCTCTGACACAGAATCTATCCCTCCCATGATGGTATGACTTGTCTCCGAAGAGTCACCACCTCTTAACATGCTCCTAGAAGTATCCTACTCCAGAGCATCTTGCATGGCCATCTCGTACCATGACTCTTTATTGACTGACTTGGAAGGCTCCTCCTTCCCACCTGAACCTGAAGGTTGAATCCCTATGAGTTGTTCAACCTTCGGAGCTACCTTCTCCATGTTCTTTGTCATTATGTTGTTGGGAATTTATCTCATAGGCTCACCCTTTAACCTATACAAGTTGCTTTCTAACTCTTAAGACAACATTTTTGTTTGAGATAGATCCTCTAGGCATGATAAGCACCTTTCCATTGTGGAACGTTTCATTAAATCCCTTCTTCTCAATAATTGAGACTCATATCACA
The DNA here is from genome assembly GCA_010110895.2 of Picea sitchensis. Lineage (NCBI taxonomy): Eukaryota > Viridiplantae > Streptophyta > Pinopsida > Pinales > Pinaceae > Picea > Picea sitchensis. Next base: position 130,735 of record SNQJ01S0013129.1, read on the forward strand.
CTCCTCTTGAGTTTTGGCACCCATAACACATATTTCACTCTCAATGTGCCTCCTGACTCCATCCAGAATGACACTGTTCCAAATCCCTTTATTGCATGCTTGGTCCCCATACCAAATTCCACATGCATCTTAGAGTCAGACTTTGTGAATCTCTCGAACACCTCTCGTTCTCCTGTCATGTGACATGTGGCCCCAATATCTATCAACCATGCATCAACTGATATGATTCCCATGGAAGTATGGGAAATGAGTAAGAAATTTGTTTATTCAAACTTCTTGAAAAACTCATCCACTTGAGCCTTTGTTGGCACAACTACCTCTGATTTCATTTCATTTCCCCCCTTCTTCCTGTCCAGACATTACCCTACATAATTTCCAAACTTGTGACATGAAAAGAACTTGAATTTTCTCATCCCTTATTCTTCTTTCCATCTTGAGTGGTCAAATCTCCACTGGAAATTTTCTTGAACTTTCCCTTCCTTTCCTAACTGGAAAGAGAAAAATTGTCATCATGGATCCTCTTCAAACCATCCCTGCACTCTAACAAAGTCTCCTCATGAATACAATAAGTCCATAGTCTATAAAACCCAAGAACTATCTCTCGTGCATAGATCTCATGCAAACAATCTTCCTAATACTTAGGAATACCTCTCAACTCTACATTCACCAACTTAGCATCCTGTACTGTCTCGCCAATCACTGCAAGATGATCTTGGATCTGTGTAATCTTCATAAGATAATTCATAATTATTTCCTCAATAAACATCCTAAAAACTTGAATCCGGTGCTTCAAATGTAGCAACCTACGTACATTATTGTTTTCGTATATATTCACCAAAGAATCATACATTTCCTTGGTATATTTATTCTCAAAAATGTGCAGAATCAAGTGATCCTTTACTGATTCTAGCAACAACCACTTGGCCTTGAATTCCTTATTATTTTTAACTACCAATTCCTATGGATCCAAAGGATATGAAACCACAGCCTCAACATACTCTTTGAGGTCATTCTCCTCTAACAGAAGAAGAATCCTATCCTTCCAAGCATGGAAGTTTGTTGTCCCTTCTAACCTGCCTCAATATTCAATCTGTTCACCATATTCAAGATCTAATTTGATTACCCTCTGCTGGAACTACCTTGTACTGTCATGTATGGTCTATCTGCGACTTGTCCTTTTTTAACCCGTGGATATCCATGACTTTTCCTTCTTGACCTGTGGATGTCTGTGACTGTATACTCTGTGGCTCGCATATGCTTCTATAGACCTGCAAAAAAACCTGTTCGGCTCAAAACTATGTTGAAAATATGAAATTTGATTTCCTCTGTTGGTTATCTACCTGATAAGATATTACCTCTTGGTTTCCTCCCTTCAGAGACTAGGCTCCCTCTTTCCTTCAAATCCTTGTCTTTGATACCATGTCAAGTTTTCTTTCAACCCTAGGTATGCTCTGATACCATGTCAATTTTCCCAAGCGGATTCATCCCTTGGTATTCTCTGATACCATGTCAATATTTTACCACTCTACTCAACACCCGATAGTTAGCTCAAATAAAATAACTTTATCTACTAAAAGCACAACTGAGTAATCAGTAAAACATGCAACAAAATCATAAACAAGGAAACCAAATCAAGCACATAAGAACTCCAAGATTTGGGTAAACACATGGAAAACCCCGAAGGGAAAACCAGTCCAATGATAAGTTTATTAAGGTCAATTGCGAGAATTATACACTGCAAACAAACCTGGAAACTCATGTTCTTATGTACATCCTTGTACCAACATGTTTCCCAATACATCTGCAACTTTCTCTTCTTTGACCTACGAACATCTGTGACTTACCCTTCTCTGACCTGCGGACATACACAACTTTCCCTTCTCTGACTCATGGATATCTGTGATTGTCTCCACTAAGACCCACAGATATGTACAGAAAACCCATACAACAAGATCTATACAACTCTTCTCTTCCCTATGATATTTGTCCTTTGAAACCCACTTGTGGCTACTTCTGCTCTCTCACCTCCTTGACCTGTATGACCTCTAGATGAAAGTCCTTCTCCACCTATAAATATATTGAATCATGGTCCTTTTTTATTCAACCCTCTCATCAATACTTGTATGAACTCTCTTTACCCAACTAGTGAGATCTCCTCACTCCAGTGCAAGAAAAAGTCCTTGTTTTCTCCTACACTCCTTGCACTAGAAAAATTCCTTCTTTGCTATCCTCAACCTTGGTATCTCACCAAGTCTCTCACAGATGTATCTCACACAAGTCCCTACCTTGGTATCTCACCAAGTCTCTTGACCTCGACCTCTCGTCAACAGTATCGACCATGTCGACTCCCTCAACACAAGTGACTTCCACTTGAAGTGACTTCTCCTTTACCCCAACCTTGCTTTTATAGTCATGAATTACAATCTATTTATAATATTCAAGGTGATCTATGGTTGATATTACTTCTCACACCCACTTAAGATTTAGATTACAAGTTACATGCTAAGCATGTCCTTAAATAAATAAATTCACTAATAAATACAATTTTACTTTAATTAATTCCTTCTAACTAAAGTAAACACAAGACTAGACTATTTTCGACTACTTCCACATGAAAAACACATGCCTATGTGGAAGTACCTTTCCGATGCTACCAAAACATCAATAGACATCACATAGTGTGACTTGTCCAAATATTCGATGATGGAATAATTTTAAGCAGCCATGGAAGTTGGATTATGCAAGGCTCTTTTGTACACACCCTTGGTCATGTGAGGCATTTCATCACTCATAGAAGGCTTCTCAATATGAAGAGGCCCTTGTTTCTCAATGGGTTCCTTACTCTTAGACTCAGACTCAGGTTCATCATAATTATGTGTTTGAGTCTCCAGATAAGCATCCAAACTCATCATATAGATATTCGATGGTGTTCCATCGGGTGGGGGAGCACCCTAGTTACCCCCCTGTTGACTCCCAACAATAGCTCTTGAAGCCATTTTTTGTCCATGTGGGAACAAATTCGTCAATACAACAGGTTTCTACTAAGCAAACAACCTTTGGGCTTCTTCCATCTTGTGGTATTTGTGATATGAGGTGATCTTCTTTGCAAACATTACAAGGAAACTTCACCTTCCTCTTTTCCTTTTTGCCCCCACCAGAACTAGATTTTGGTTTATTAACATTCTTGTTATTATTTCCCCCTCCCTTTTTGTCCTTACCCTTTATATTCTCATCAGGTTGTTGTTTACCTTTTGGGGTCTTCAATTGCACAATGTGTACATCCAAGTTTTATGAGGGTGAAGTCGAAGCCGAATCTAGACTAGACGCAAAAGATTGGATAGAGAGTTGTCTCATTTGATTAGAGACCAAGTCTCGAAGTGAAATTTCAACAGAACCTACGATGCAATTGACATGAGGTCCATATTTCATTTTCGTGGGATCAAAATTGGGTCGTGGTGCATCTAGTATAATTTCATAAAGAATCCTAGATTATGAATAGATAAAATCTAGTTGTTGGGCCCTGAAGATCACTTCTTCCTCATAAAAGACTCTTGATGTGGATATATCTTTAGATATGAATGGAAAAAAATACTTTAGGAACCACTCCAACAAGAATTCAGGAGGAAATTTGGCTTTAATCAGCCTCTTCCACCTTCACCACTACTGGATATGATCCAAGATATGAGTGGCCTTATCCTATTTCAAGGTAGACAAAACATCAGTGTCGGCATCATACCAGAAAAGTAGTTGAAAATGGGTTAGGAAAACCAATGCCAAATCGTGAAAAGTGTGGAATGTTGCACCATCAAGTTTGATGTACCACTTCATCATGACTCTCGTAAGAGTGTTTTGTAAAAGGCATTACCCGAATTGAATCACCATTTAATGAATTTTACAAACACCACAAATGAAAAGTCATTACATAGTCATCAGGATCATCATCAGGATTTCCTTCAAACTTAGGAATGTCAGACGGAAATTTGGTGGAAACCAGCAACCAGTTCAGATTATGATACACCATATCATTCATGAGCTTCAATAGGTCTGGAAAATTTAACATTTCTAGAAAAGGTAACCTCGATTGGGACTCAAAATTCTAGCTAGGGATGTTAGAAGTTCTAGGTTGATGACCAGTCAGAAAAGAATAACCTAGATTGGTACTGGCACCAGGTTTCCAACAAGAGCTTACAGATGGACCAAAGCTTTGGATAAAACCTTATTGGCCCTAGTTAAATAGAGGAAAACCTCCACCCATTTGGTTCCTAAACAAAAAAGTAGTGTTTCCCCTGCCGACCCCCCTTGCAAAAGAAAAACACCTTGCATGAGTTTATTCTAACCAAGAAAGGGGTTTCCCCCTGATGACATCCCTTACGAAGAGAATGACCCTTACATGGGGTTCCACTAGCCTTGGAAGGGGTTTCCCCCTACTGACACTATAGACGTGGTGAAAGGATTACTTTTAAACCCACCATAAAACATGAATGGAATCAAAGTATATGGAATGCTAGCAGATTGAGATATGTTTCCCATAAGATGACCCCACCCCACAAAGGGATTGGGTCCAAAAGACGAGAACGAAATGCTCCTGATAGAGGGGAATGATGGATAAATATGACCTTCTCCATAAGGGATGGATTGGTAGGGGATTGAAGAACTCCCTCTACCAACGTTATAAGCTTAGGACATTGACTGAGAACGAGTTAAGACATTTTGCATGCTCATCGATGACATACCAAATGAAAGAGCGTTAGTTATCAAAAGCAGCGACATGGCTGCACCAAAAGGCTGAGTGGAATCGATAATCAACAAAGAAAATTTACTGATTTAAATGGTTATGGTGAATAAACCACACTAGTCATTTGGTTAGATACACTAGGATGTAGGATTCCTTCAGTGACGATTGCCGACATGGCTATGGCCAAGCAATGTAAATGTGAAATGTATTTCCTGAATTGTAAATAAGTATAATGTAATACCAGTTGTTGGGATATGGACATAGATGGGGGATGATTAATCTTCAAGTGGGGGATAATTCCTAGAGAGTGTCCAAGAGGAGTCCATAGGGAAATAATTTATGGTTATTAACTAAAACCTACATTTCTTAATTTTATTATCATTTGGGAAAAACTCTTTTTTTTTTCTGGTTGAGTGTATAAGAGCCCAATCATTGAATATATGTCATAGGGTGGGTGTGAGAGTCACATCCCATATTTATTCGAGAGCATGGGGATGAAGTACAATCAACATTGAGCAGAGTGAGTATTCAACTATCTTGGGGAGAGAGGAAATTCGTATGAGTAGCAACATGAAATTTTTCACATTGAGTTTTACATGAACAACAAGGAGAGAAGAGGGGAGAAGAGCTTGGGAGATGGAACAAAAAGGCTGCGTGAATTCTGAGCATGTTGGAGATTTTTTGGAGCATTTTGGAGTTGGAAATTGAAGAGTCAAGTTGCCACACCTAAAGAGTGAACTCTTGGGTGAGTTGCACTATATCATCAAGTGTTTGTTATTGTTTTTTCTAGTGGTTTTCTAGCAATGATTTCGCTTGAGTTTCCAAGAGAGAGATTTATAGATACCTTAGCCAAAGATACCCTGATAAATGAATGGGATGCCAGATGGAATGAGAGCAGTGAAGGGGTATATTCCTTGGTTTGGTCAGGTCAAGAGGAAGAGAACTCGAGGAAATTCGGGATAGTTGTAGGAGGAAACTAGTGGGATGTGTGATATGGAGTTGTGAGGGACTGTGAGTCTTGAGAGACACCCTTCTTTTGTGGATTCCTATCCACATATCATGGGTGACTTATTGTTGAGATTTGGAACAATAGGTCTATGGTTGGGTGGAACGTCCTTCCCAAGCAGTTGGTTGCACAACGTTTTATAAAACATAAGTGTTTATCTATTTGCTGAGTGATTCCATGAATTTAATTGTTGTATTTAACTCTGTATATGTAAATGGTTAATTGTTGTTGTGAATAAGTTGTTAGTGGAATTCATGGTAATTTAGAGTTTTGTAGATGCATTTAATTATGGGTATCATAAATAGTTGAATATGTGTTTAAATTGTAGCTAGTAATCTACAGGAATTTGAATGGTAGAAGAAAATTATGTTTTATGTTTTTTTCTGTGTAGCAATGTTCCCTGGTTAAACTGGGGAATGCTAAAAAATGATATCAGAGCTCAAGGTTCAACATTGATATTGTATGGGCCAGGAGCTAGCATGAATTGAGCAGATTCATGGTTATAAATTTTGTCCTATGGAGAATTTGGGGGGGAAATGGTGAACATAATTGAAATCCCCGAATTTTGAGCAGAAGAAGAAAACGTATGGCATCGATATGCATGTTGCAAAGTCAAATTTGGCCATGGATGTCAAATTCTTGTGTGTTTCAGGGCGGATATGAAGTTTTGTAGATCGATGGCGTGGATTAATTTGACCTGAAGAATCATCAGTCAAGATTCAATCATAGAAAATCAGAGCAAGGCATTCCCGAAAGGCCTTTAGGAAGAGGGTTTTCTAAACACTTTGGAATCGAGCATAAGGTTGAGTCCGAAGGGAGGAGTATGATGACACGAGCCTGAAATAATAGGAGCCATCAAATTGGCTAGATCATTTCCCAATCATTAGATTTGCGAGAGGTATTTTGAGAGAGCTCATTCGTAAGGTTGGGCATGTTTTGGCATCTGGTGAAGTTAATCTAACCAAGGTAACTAGTGAGAAATTTTGGGAGCCAGAGATGATTGTGGTCATTGAGTGACATGATTGGTGACTATCCGATCTAGTGGATGAGAATGTTTACTAGGAAGGTTGAAAGAGAATGCCATAAGTTTCCACGTCAGTGTGCCATGTCATAGGACATGTAAAAAATGGAAGGATAATTAGTGAGTGCCACGTAGAATTTAGATGCAAGTCTTCGGAAAAGAGAGAATTATAATGGTTCGGAAAGGATAATTTATGATAAGTCGTCGAAACGAGGCTATTGGAGGGTTCGTTCAGGGAGAGTGCTCCTGATGGGTGAGTTCAACAAAGAGAGCATGATAGGGAACTGGAACTTGTAGTTTGGAAAGGTCAAGGAGCATGGAAATTTGTGTTTCCAATGGAGGGTTTCCAATGGGAAGAGTCTGACAACGTTTCAGACTGCATATTTTGAGGAATTCTCATAACCAACAATTGAATCTTTCCAATTAGAAGGTTCCAAAGAAGAGATCTTATAGGATTGAAGAGGTCTAGCCAAAAAAATTCAAGGCCATGAAGATCAAAGATTGGGATTAATCACGATTTTGAGAGAAACAGTTTGGATCTAAATATTGTTACAGCAGTGAATTAGTGAATTTTTCCATGAAAAATTCCAGTTTTGAAGGTCTTCATCTTGCAAGGCATTTTTTAGGGCCTAAATAACGTTTTTAGAAAATAAATTTTGTACAAAATTGCATGTCCATCTAGGAAACACGATTTTTTATTCTAAAATTATAGAGCTCGGAGATATCTTTCCAACAAGATAAATTGTTCGCCAAACACATCTTGTATGAGGGAGTTACAACCAAAACAGTCAAAACTAAAAATTTAGTACCATATTTCTTTTAGAGGGAATAGCTCCTACCTAGAGAGTCGGTTTGGGGTCTAGGAGTAGTCTATGGAAATATCATGGACCGTAGAAGTCATCCATGGAGCCAAAATTGAGTTCTAGGTATCTAAAAATGTGCTAGGATAGAAAAAGGACACATGTAGCATGTAGGGTTGAAAAAGGAAAAATGGTCATAACTTATGAAGACCATAACTTTCTACTCGGAACTCATTATTGAGAAAATAAATAGTCGATGGAAAGGTATTGAGGACGCAAATCTATATATTAACCAAAAAAAATATTTTGAGAAGAAATATTTAAAGTCAACTCAAAAGAAGATGACCGGTGGCATTAAAGGGAAGAAAATTTTATGATTTCTTTTCCAAATTGTGTATGTATTTATTTTCATATAAAAAAAATTGTTTGCATGCACATTTTCTACAGAGTTATACATTCAGAGAAAAAAATTGGTTTCTATATGAGAACCATAGCAATGGAAGATGCCCAATGGTCCTACAGTCATGACGAAGAATTCAAAGGTCTGCATGTCATGATATCGTGGCGAATGTTGAGACTGAGTGAAATGGAAGAAGAGACAAGAATGAGCCTGTAACTATGAGAAGCTTACATATAGAAGTGAAGAGCTATAGAGATAATAAAAAAATTATCATGAAGGCTTGAGAAGATATACTCCAAATATTGAACATGTTGTAGAAGCAAGCCAATAAGGACTCTCGCACAAAGACCAAAGCTAGAGCTAGACAAGTGACAACATCCAAATCTCATAGAAAGAGGGATGGGCATGGGAATGATAGGAAGTGAAGGAGCGATATTAGGCACCATTATTCCCTAGAGCAATCCACTAGGATATCTCATGCTAGTTCAGGTCCAGGGAGAAACCCAAGTGTGTCCCCTGTCAAGAGGTAGAGGAGAAGGCCTCAAGGAGGCATCTTGCAAGGTGAGCTCAAGAAGATAAATCCACCGAATTTCAATGGTGAGCATAAGAAGAGAGAAGAGGCCAAGGCCTTCCTATTGGAAATGAATAAATATTTCCAGTTGCATGACTACCCCTCTAGGGTAGAAACAAGAATTGCAACCTACCATTTGCAGGGAAAGGAAACCATGTGGTGGGATTAACTAAAGAAATCCAAGCACCTTGATGAGAAGAGGGTCTCATGGAGGTAGTTCAAAGGATATTCCCAAGAGAAATGTTTTTCTGGTCATTATTATGAGAGGAAGATGAAATATTTCTTGGAACTCAAGTTGGGAAGCATGACAATGGATGAGTATAAGAAGAGGTTCTTTGAATTATTGAAGTATGTTGACTTCATAAAGGATGATGAGGTCCAAATCCAAAGGTTTTTAAGTGGGTTACCCTCCTTATACAGTGATACGGTACTGTATAATAACCCAAAGAATTTGGAGGAGACCATAAGGAGAGAAAGGAATCTATATGAGCATAATAGAGGGAGGTCAGTCTTTCAAAAGACTTGGAATGAAAAGATGAAAGGAAATAGGGAGAAAAGGTAGAAAGGTTTTAATCCACCCTTTTTCAATAATAATTCTCAAGCAAATCAACAAGGCCAGTCATCCCAAATGAACATAAGACAACAAATTATTTTGGGAAAAGGCCAAGAAAGCAACCTGTAAAATTTCGGGGATGTGAGGGTAATCACTTCTATATGTACTTCCCTCACAAAGGAGAAATAATGAGGACTGTCCACAACATTCAGGAGGATGAAATAGTGGAATATATGGGAGAAAGCATGCCAAGGATTTATTCATCCTTGGACAACAAGCAAGCAGAGTATCAATCCCTCATGATTGAAGTAGAAGGTAATATTGATAAACATCCCATAGAAATTTAAATTGATTTTGGAGCTAGCCATAGTTACATAAAATCTAACAATATTGAAAGATTTCACTTGCAAAGGACTAAGCATAAGAAATCTTGGTTAGTTCAGTTAACCACAGGGGCTAAGAGGAAGATCAATGAGTTGGTTAAAGTTTGTCTGATAGACATGAATGGACTCAACACAAAGGTAGATGTAAACATTGTACCTTTGGGTTCATATGACTTGATTGGAAAAACACCATGTTGTCCTAGATTGTTACAACAATACAATAAATCGCCTCGATGAGAAAGTGAATCAAGGAAAGATTCAGGGCATTCTGAGAGCTATAGTTGTTAGAGAAATTTCATCCATGCAACTAAAAAAGAGCTTTAGGAAGGGATGTTAAATTTTTGCAGCCCACATGGAAGAGGCAACTAGTGATAAAGTGGAAAGTCTTGAATACCGTCCAATATTAAGAGATTTTCAATATGTTTTTGAGTTTATTCCAGGATTTCCACAGAAGAGAGATATCAATTTCTCTATTGATTTGGTGGCGGGAGATACCCCAGTGTCCAAGATGCCTTACATAATGGGCACACCAGAAATGAAAGAGTTGTAGATGCAGCTAGAATAACTTTTGAAGAAGAGGTATATACGACCAAGTGTGTCACCTTGGCAAGCCCCAATTCCTTTTATGAAGAAGAAAGATGGAACCTTAAGGCTATGTATTTATTTTAGACAACTAAATAAGGTCACTATAAAGAAAAAATATCCCTTGCCTAGGATTGCTGATTTATTTGATCAACTAAAAGGTGCAAGAATATTTTCTAAGATTGACTTGAGATCAAGCTATCATCAAGTGAGGATAAAGGAAGAATATATTAGCAAGACAACATTCAGAATAAGGTATGGGAATTATGAATTCACGATAGTGTCGGTTGGACTATCAAATTCCCCATTTGTTTTTATGTGTGTAATGAATGGAGTGTTTAGGGAGTACCTAGACAAGTTTGTAATTTCTTTCTTACATGATATCCAAATCTACTCTAAGTTTGAATAGGAGCATGAGGATCATATGATAATGGTGATAAAGGGTTTAAGGGCGCATAAATTGTATGCCAAGCTAAGTAATTGCACCTTTTATCATAAGAAGATCCATTACTTGGGGCATATTATTTCATCAGATGGGATAGCAGTTGATCACATGGTAAAATCATGAAGATGGGTAACACTTTCGTGACAATCGGGTCTCCAAAATTCCTAGCGGAAATGTTTTGGCCGAAAAAATGTTGCTAGGAATTTGTTCGGTAAAAACCTTTTTCGGCCGAAAATTTGGACGTCAAATTTAACGGCACCCTCGAAATTTGTGTACAATGTTTTTCGGATGAATTATTTTCCTGTGGTAAGCATATTTAGGCCGAAAGAATTTTCAGCCGAAAATTTTATTTTTAACGGATTCTGTTAAAAACTAGGTTTCGACCGAAAGAATATTTCGGCCGAAAACCTGAAAATGGGACTGTTTGTAGGAAATTGCAAATTCTCTCCATATTACTTCATCTTTGGAGGTAGCAGACTCCTACAGATACTCAGAATCTAGTTTCAAAATTGATACCAACATTTTTAAAATTGAATCTACTTTCATTGGGTATAATTTGTTTTCATTTTCATTGTTTTTATTTAATTTTATAAAAAAATCACTGCATAATATTTTTAGGCGAGATTATGATTCGGTGAAATGAAAAATCCATATCTCTAAAAATACACAGTGGAAATTATGGAAAATTTATATTCATAATCCTTAAACTGTTCTCTTCAAAAGGGTATTTTTAGATTTTACTTTTAAGTAAAAATTAAGATAGATACATGGTGGAGGAAAACATGTCTTTAAAATGTTTAACTTTTTCAGATTGGTCAACTTCAAAAAATTCTATAAATTATAATATTAATCTGTTGGATTCAAAACTATAGTCATCACAAAATAGAGTCTCTGTAGATTGCTGCAGTATATTTCATTTGTCAAAAACAAAAGTTTAATAATGGATACATTGTTGTGGGAAAAAATAACTCATTATCTTTCCCTTCATTTTTAAGGAACATACTGTCAAACAATTGCCAAATTGACATATCAAATATGAATAAACAAAATTTGAAAAATAGTCAGTAGAAATCTAACACAATTCTTCACAAGTTTTGTTTTTAAAGTAAAGTAAAATTCTAAATAAAAAAAATACTTTTGTTTACTGGAAGTTGAAGAACCTGTTAAAATTAAAAACAAATTGTCATAAAACAAGAAAAAGTGTTACCCATCTTCATGATTTTACCCAGCAAGAAGATATAGGCCATTAGAGGATGGCCAACGTCAAGAAATGTGATGAAGGTCAAGTCATTTATGGGTATTGCGGGTTATTACCAAAGATTCATAAAATGATTTTCAAATATTGCAATCCCAATCACTTAATTGCAAAATAAGGGAGTGAAGTTTGAATGGAAACCAAAATGTGAAGAGAGTTTCTAGTAATTGAAAAACATTTAGACAAGTGCACCCATATTAAATATTGTGGCTCCAGATGAAGAATTTTTAGTTTGCATGGATGCGTGAAAGGAAGGGCTTGATGGAGTCCTTGGTCAAAAAGATCGTGCAGTATGCTATGTGTCCCAGAAATTAAAAGAGCATAGAGAAATTATGCTACTCATGATCTAGAGTTAGAAGTAATTGTACATGCATTAAACATGTGGAGGAGACTTGAGCTAAGAACATACCTCTATGGTCTGAAAAAATTATTTGGACAACCAACATTAAATGCTAGGAAAACCAAATGATTGGAGTTTCTTAGTGAGTACGACGGAGGAAAACAAAATCAGGTGGGGGATGCACTTAGAAAAAGAGCTCCTGAAGTGCATATTTCAGCCATCATCATGTTGAAGACATATTTAAAAGATAAAATTCTTGAAGAAGCAAATTCATATCAATATTATTTGCAAATAAAAGAAAACTCACAACAAGGAAATTCACAACAGAAAATTAAAAATTATGAATTAAAATAGTATGGAATCCTCTTGTACAGAGGCAAGGTGTATGTTCCAAATTCCATAGAACTGAAAAATATAGTGTTGAGATAAATTCACAATGTGCCATATGTTGGGCACCCAGGATATAAGAAATCCATTACAGTTGTAAGGAGACAACAGTTTTGGTTGGGAATGAAGAAAAAAGTGGCTAACTACATAACTCGGTGTCTAGAGTACCAAAAGGTGAAAACAGAGCTCAAACATCTAATGAGATTGCTACAACCATTGCCCATTCCATAATGGAAGTGTGAAGTGGTTACAGTATATTTTATTACAAATCTTCCCAAAACAATGAAGAAACATGATTCCATCATGATGGTGGTGGAAAAATTGACTAAGCGTATTTTATTTCTATGAAGACAACACAGAAGGCAATGAACATTGCATATATTTACATGAAGGAAGTTGTCAGGCTACATGGAATGCCTAAGGCAATAGTTTCAGATAGGGATTCCAAGTTTACATCCAAATCTTGGCAAGGTTTGCTCAAAGGATTTGGGACACATATTAATCTTATTACGATGTATCACTCAGATTCAAATGGGAAAATAGAGAGGACCAATAGGATAATTGAAGACATGATCATAATGTATGTGATGGATCAACCATCAAAATGGGAAGACTATATCCACTTAGTGGATTTTGCTTATAATAATGGGTATCAAGCTTCATTAAAAATGAGTCCATTTGAAGCTTTGTATGGCAGGAAATGTAACACACCAATGAGTTGGGATAACCCAACAAACAGAGCCATCATTGGGCCAAATTTATTAAAGTAAATGGAAGAGAATATATCAAGGATTAGGTGGAATTTAAAGGTTGCCTAAGATAGGAAGAAGAGTTATGCAAAAAAGAATAGAGTTTTTAGAGATTTTAAAGTGGGGTAACATGTTTTCCTAAAAGTTAAAGCAAAAAGAAGTTCGATAATATTGGGTTGTTTCCCGAAGTTGGCAGCAAGATATTGTGGTCCTTTTGAAATATTAGAAAAGATAGGACCAGTTGCATACATGATAGCATTTATTTCATCCATGAGAGTGCATAATGTATTTCATGTGTCATTATTAAAGAAATATGTGTCTAGACCTAACCACATAATTGATTCGACTGTGATCTAGGCGGAAAACGAAGGGGACTTTTAGGTGGAACCAATATGCATCCTAGACCAGAAAGTCAAAGTGCTCTGAAACAAATCCATAGGGATAGTAAAGATTCAATAGAACTACTATGGTCTTGAAGATGTAACATGGAATCATGAAGAAACCATGTGGGAGGAATACCCACAAATTTTCATCAATTTTGAAGAAAATAGAAGCTGAAAAACACAAGACTCCATTTTTGGACAGCTAGTTATCGGAACCACATCTCTGAAATTCTTGGTCACCTATGTTGATAGACCTAATAAAATAATGGTGCAGCTCAATGTACTAAAGGAAATGAAGGGCTCTCATTCCTTTGGTCAACGAGTTCAGAAGAATGAGAGATTATGGTTGGGACTATTGTTGGAGGGTAAAGCTTGCATAATTTAATTCTATTTTTCTAAGTATTGTGGTGTAAATGTATATATGTATTTTGGCATGCTGCAGTGCATCGGGGGAGATGCACAATTGTAGGGAGGGGGAATGTAACATCCCCACTATAATCCTCGATTTAATTAAATGCATAATGTAGATATAAATGTGGCTATGGCCAAGCAATGTAAATGCAAAATTTATTTCCTGAATTGTAAATAAGTATAATGAAATACCATTTGTTGGGATATGAATAGAGATGGGGGATGATTAATCCACAAGAGAGGGAGAATTTCTAGAGAGTGTCCAAGAGGGGTCCAAACGGAAACAATTTATGGTTATTAATTCAAACCCACATTTCTGAATTTTATTATCATTTGGGGAAAACTTATTTTTCTAGTTGAGTGTATGAGAACCCAATCATTGAATATCTTTCATAGGGTGGGTTTGAGAGTCACATCCCATATTTATTGGAGAGCATGGAGCTAAATTACAATAAATATTGGGTAGAGTGAGTAGTAAAATATATTGGGGAAAGAGAGGAAATTTGTATGGGTAGCAACTGTCAGTTTTTCACATTCTTATTTACATTAACAACAAGGAGAGAAGAGGGGAGAAGAGATTGGGAGATGGAACAACAAGGATGGGTGAATTCTGGAGCATGATGGAGCAATTTTGGAGCTTGAAATTGAAGATCTAGGTTGTCAGGCCTGAAGAGTGAACTTATGGGTGAGTTTCATTGTATCAACAAGTGTTTGTTGTTTTTTCTAGTGGTTTATTGGCATTAAGTTCATGTGAGATCCCAACCTAGATATTTCTAGATACTTGAGCCATAGAGACCCTAATAAACAAATAGGATGCTTCATGGAATAAGAGAAGTGAAGGGGTACATTCCTTGGGTTGGGAAGGTCAAGAGGAAGAGAGATGGAGGAAAGTTGGGATAGTTGTAGGAGAAAACCAATGGGTTGTGTGATATGGAGTTGTGAGGGACTGTGAGAGGAATCCTTCTTTTGTGGTTTCCTAGCCCCAACTCAGTGGTGAATTGTTGTTGAATTTAGAACAACGGGTCTATGGTTGGGTGAAACATCCTTCCCAAGGAGCTAGTTGCACAAACATTTTAGAAAAAGTAAGTATTTATCTATTTGTTGAGTGATTCCATGAATTTAATTGTTGTTCTTAACTTTGTATATGTGAATGGTTAATTTTTATTGTGAATGTGTTATTAGTTTCATTCATGGTAATTTAGAGTGTTTTAGATGCATTTAATTATATGTATCATAAATTAGTTGAATATGTGTTTAAATTGTAGCTGGTAAGCTACAAGAATTTTATTAGTAGAAGAAAATTTTGTTTTATGTGTTTTTTCGCGTAACAATGTTCCCTGGTTAAGTTAGGGAACACTACACACTTTGAGTTTCGATATCTAGGTGACTACATGCACACCTTCCTAAGAAATCTATGATCACATAACACCACTAGTAAATCCCTAAAAGCAACAACAGTCACAAATAACCTTTCCAATATCTCGACTTAGGTGGATTAGGTATTGAGATCACAATAGTAACAAAGTATAGAATGGACCTTCTGAACGAAGTCACGGGTTGATTAAGTCTCATGAACTAAGAATGAAGGAGTGAGAAGTAGTTACCCCAAACTCCACTAAACAACCTTATTTGGTGATAGTACCCTCGCTTCACGGGCCACCTTCCAGCAGTAATGAAAAGTGTGATATGAATTATGCCTTAGGTACCACAGAAAACCCCCTTGCAGTCATCTATGATATCCCTAGGAAAAGAAACTAAGGTCACCAACTTGTAATCAATGGCTGGTAGGTATAGTTGATAGTCGAGATCAAACATATGGGTAGTTTAACTAATCCTAAAGCCTCGAAAGCACCACCTCTCATGGAGGTAAGGGTACTGATGAAACCCTCAATATACAATCTCTCCATTATGCTCAATTAAGCTTCAGAGGAGTTATCTCCTCGGCTCTCCCTTACATGACCTCATTTTTTACTCTTGTGTTAGAGGATATTCTTGGCTATACTTGATCTGAAATCAGATCCAGAAGCCTGACAGGGCTTGAAAAATGCTCAAAAATGAAAGTTCTCAGAATCCGATAAAACCAATGCCATTGCGTCCATCTCGTCTTCCTGATTCCGGTGGTATATTTACTTTGTCAAACGGGCTCTGTATGCGAAAGTTATCGCATTCTGATCGGAAGCCCAAACAGGTAAAAAGTCAAAGGTCAACTAGTCAAAAAGTCAATGTTGATGTCAGCATGACATCAGCATGCTGACTGTGCAGGAGATGACGTGGCACTCTCTGGCTAATGGTGATTGGGCAGGTTTGTTGATAGGGAAGACATGTGGCAGGCAACTGGACCAGTCATTGGTTGACAAGTGGCATTTGTCTGTCGAATGGGAAAGTGCCACGTGGCACCCAGTCATCAGTCAAAGTGGCAGGTTTCAAAAGTTTTGGGGTCCATGGGTTTTGAACCCATGACCAACCACTAAGCCTAAGCGCCTTCACAATGGTCCTTTACCAATGCACCCAAACTATTTCATGTTATTAAAACCCACAATATAAAAATATTATATGGTAGTGTATGGCGCATAAAGGAGGGGACTGGGGGTTCGTGGTCCTATGGTTGTGCCACAGAACCAGGAGCTGGAGCGCGAGGAGGGGGGGCAACACTTATCCTTTGGGCTAGCGCTCGGCCACATGGCCTCATACGACCTTAAATTAGGGCGCGCGCCTAGGGAGAAATGGCTAGGCCCAATTTTTAACCATAAAGTGGGTTTATAACTACTTTTTGGGTTTTTTTATGGTTAATTAACCCATTTTTAATGTATTTACTCCATTTTTGGGAGTTATTGGGTAGTTTTGGAGCCTAAATTATTGGAGGAAGTTGGAGGTGAGAAACCAACTTCCTAGCTATATAACCCAGGCCTATTTGAGGCTATGAGAGGGCATTCATAGCAGAATTATGCTAAGGAGAAGCCAAGCCAAAGCCATTTTGAGGCAGAGAATCTTTTGAGGAGGAGACGCTGTCGGACCATTTCTGGGAGCTCCGGACGTCCGTTTTGCATGCCGTTTTCTTTACATGGTTCTAGAGATCTAGAAGAACATGACCAGATCAGTCTTGTATCCATTTGACATTGTAGCGATTTACTTTTGAGCATTTGAACAGAAATAAATAAGCCTCCCCCACAGAGAAAAGGCCCAGAGACGTAGGCAAAGTTGTGTCGAACTCCGTTATCAATCTGTGTGTTATGGTTTGTTGTTTATTCTTTCATTTCAGATCTGTAAATGTATATATGGCTGTCATAATTCCTCTTCTTTCCTCATTCTTTCACTAAGTTTCTCAAATGGTTAATTAATGCATGCAAAATTAAAACTCAACCATAAGT
>SNQJ01S0013129.1:148133-211823 GCA_010110895.2 Picea sitchensis
AAATGGCTAACAATATACTGTCAGTTGTCATGATTGTGTTACAGTTGATCTTGATGAGACAGGTGCACAGGACAGAGTTCAGAGACAGAGAGCAAGCCGGGCGGCCTATCCCGAGCTTGTTGACTGGTCAGTAACCTTTTGGGGTCCAAAAGGTCTTATTGTGGGGAGGTGTGATCCGAAATCGGATCCAGAAGCCTGACAAGGCTTGAAAAATGCTCAAAATGAAAGTGCTCAGAATCCGATAAAACCAACACCATGGCGTCCGTCTCGTCTTCCTGATTTCGGTGGTATATTTACTTTGTCAAACGAGCTCCGTATGCGAAAGTTATCGCATTCTGATTGGAAGCCCAAACATGTAAAAAGTCAAAGGTCAACTGGTCAAAAAGTCAACGTTGATGTCAGCATGACATCAGCATGCTGACTGTGCAACAGATGATGTGGCACTCTCTCGTTGATGGTGATTGGGCAGGTTTGTTGACATGGTGATGATTTCATTTTATAGGATGTTATTTAGTCAAAAATGGTGATGATTGAAACTAAATAGTGTTTTGATGGACTCAATAGAAAAAATACTTAAGAATACAAATGCAAATGCAATTCTTCACTGAAAATATGAGTGTAAATAACGCTTAAGAATTAAAAAAGAAAACTCTTTCTATTTGATATGAAAAGAATGCATTTTTTTCTTTTAGGCGCAATCCACTTACTAATGCAACTTTCAGATGTAAGACAATTAACCAGATTTTTGAATTGTTTTCCTTGAAGCTATAGAAACGAAATATTTTTGTTTTTATAAAGTACAAGAGAGAATTCAAGGAGAAAACATGCATATAATGAACTTTCCTTTTTCAGATATAAATGCAAAGGGTAAGGAAGAAAGTTCACAAGAACACACTCTTACACTTTTGTTTAATGAAAATAAAAAAGATAAGAAAGAAAAGGGGAAGAAAGGCCACAAATAGATGACTGGACACTCTATAAAAGACTACGAAGACAAAACACAGAGTGTAACATACACCTGATGAATCTTTCTAAAACCCTAAATCCAAAAACAACCCTGATTAAACAAGAAAGTTGAAAAATATTTTTGGACTTTTGTTATAATCTTGAAAGAAAAGAAAACAATTTTTGAAACCAAAAAGCAACTCTAAAGACTCAACAGGACCTAGAAAGACCCTACAGTGTCACAACCCCAACTTGTAGTGATCTGGAAAGAGTAAAAACCTCCAACTTAGAACATGTATGTGACTATTTAAGCGAAAAGTAGCATATGTACGTGACTCTATTCAAGGAAAGTCACATATACATGACTATACCAAAAGAAAACCGTGTACACCATATAAAATCCTCTCTATCATGAGAGAGAAAGGCTTGGAAGACTAAGGTAGGATTGCACAAATTCATAGAATGCTAAGTAAAGGTTTAAAACACAGAAAAAGTTTTGAAAGAAATGCAAATGGAATGTACCCGTAACGACCCAGAAATGGATAATCCCCGGTGGAGTCACCAATTCTGTTACGAAAAACTAAGTCCTATGGCTATGAATCAGGGCCACAAAAGAGTGGTACCATAAAATACCACTCTCAGACTCAAATCAAGCAATTAATTAAAAATAACTACTTTACAGTAACTAACTTTCAAAGGGTAGTGTTGACGATTGAAAAAAAGCGTCAACGAAGTTTCACCCGCAAAGTGTTGCTAAAAACCTATTATTATAAAAATTAAACAATACTTGTAGGTGGGACCACCTTAAACTATCAAAGGTCGGATCTTTTCATTTTTTATGTTATGATGATGTGCGACACAACTTACATGGTTGATGAGATCTTGTTGTTATTGGTCATTATTTGAGCTGATGAAGTGTTGATTCCTTATATTACTACAGCCTATGTTATTCATTGATGTCATTGCTATCTGTTCTTATCGCACCTGCACAACAAACATGTTAGTGAAATTACATGAAGGGTAGTTTTGAGAAAGGAAAAAATACTATAACAAGTGCAAAGAAAAGGGATCTAATTCTACAATTTTACTATACTACATGAGAAACAATTGCAAAAGGGGAAGAATTTTAAGCTATCCTATATGCTATTTTACATGCATGAAAGAATTAACGATTATTGTTGAAATCCTAGCTAGCAAGTAAATGGATATGCAATTTTGATTAATTTATATGGTTAATATGCATATGGTATGAATGTTGGTGGCGCATTTGGCAAGGTAATAGTGAAAATGATAATGCGAATTGTTGAATTATATGGAACTTGGGAATTATGTTATGTCATAAGTTAGAAAGGTGATATGGCCACGTTGTTGGTTTTAATGGGTGATGGCCTTGATACATGGGTTGATTGATGGTGTTAATGAAGAACTCGATGGCATGTACTGATGAATTAATGCATTGTGTGTGGAGGTGACATGAATTTACTGCATGTCACCTTTACTCTTCCTGTTAGCCACCACCCTAATTGGGATATTGTTCGATCTTGTTGTTGTGGTTATGCTCTAAATTATTAGCACAGAGGAACCGCTCGACCATCTCTTGTTTTAAGGAATTCGATTACAAGTATGTTCATTTTTTGGCCATTCGTGACTCTGCTCTGGTTATGAAATGATTACTGGCTCAAATGTATTGGTTTGTGCTTTCATAAGTGTTGCAACTGTGTGAAAATATGTTCTTGAATTGAATGGTTCTTCCTGCAATGATATTGAATTTGTATAAGTTATTGATCATCCTAGGTGGTATCTCTTTGTTATCCTTGTTGGTTTAAGTGGAGGGTTTCTGTTTGGTATTGAGTGGATAGCTATCTTCATGCATTGTCCCTAAATCTAGTCCTTAGCTTTTTTGGGTTTAATGGTTAAGGTAATTCTATGTCACTGTGCTTTGTTCACTTCGACATTGGTTGAATTCACTGCTAAGGGTCACGAAGTGGGTCCTGTTTCTTACTCGGCCTTGTCTTCACCTATCTGCTGTGGTTTTTTGACCGAAGAGCATGAGGGTTATACCCTGCGTGTGTTAAATAACATTGCCTGGCAAAAACTAGAGCCCCATTTTTTGGTTATTGCCCCCTGTCATGGATTTGTACCCATCCACAAATGAGTTGTGGTTCTTCCTGTGTATGCACCGTGGCCTCGGATTTTTTACCATTACAAGAAGTGGCTCTGCTATCCCTTTCCTGGCTACGAAACAAACCTATCCCTCCAGTCTGAAGAATGATAGAGAATACCATCCTGGCTTGTTGGTTTTACGACTTGGTTATTATTGGATGGTTGTATAATTGTCGACTAATTCAAGCACAGGCTCGCCCGATTGGTCGTGTGACAGTCAGGTTGGTTAGTATGTAGTCACTGACTCTGTTATAGCTGTGGTAAACCCTACATTGCCAATCGCACTTTCAAGTACACAGTCCATCTCCTTATGTTAATAACTCAGTATTTTTAATGGAGAGGGTCATTGCCCTGATTCGAATTGATGCGTGGGTATGCATGGTTGTCATAGCTTGTTAGGTAAATTGATTTTATGACAGTGATGAATTGGTTGGTCGATACACAGTCACTAGTATTTTGAACTAAGAATTGTTTGGATGTTTAGCTAGCATTGGTTACAAATGTTGATGTTGCTCACACATGTCACATTGTGTGTATGGTGTTTTTTCACAATGAAATAATGGTCATGGTAACTGTGGTGTTCTTTGGGGCCGAAGGGTTATTGAATTGGATGACTGTAGAAACTATATCCATTGTATCCTTATGATTGTTCCATTGTAAAGGTCTGAGTTTGCACAACATAGTTGATCACAGTTGGACTAAATCGAAGTAATATTGTGTTAGATTGATGGGTCGGCACAATGAATTGAGTTATTATTGTGACTGTGTGTTTGTTTTTTTTAAATGGATATGTTGCATCATGGTGTTTTGGTGGTTGTGCACTGTGTATAGTATGGATAGCTTGGGTTTCACAGAGTTTTATGCATGTTTATTTGTTGCAATCGATCATTTGTTAAGAAGGGCGTGTTGTCGACACCTCTTTGTGTTGGATGGATGGCCGAGCCTTTTAGGTCACATTGAATTGTTTTTTTTTACAATGGAAGAATTACATTGCCTAGGTGAATTACCATGTGCATAGCTTGTGTCTAAATGGTGGTTGTTGGTTGTATGTTTAAATACCAATTCAGATTTTTCAATTTAATCTAGATTATTGTGTTTACTGCCTATATATATGTTTAACGAATATCAATGCATTTAAATGACAGGCCCGATTGTAGTGATAGTGTGATTGTCATTGTTAAATTTGGAAACACGAATTTGAGTATAATTGTTGATTGAAGTAATTTATGGGCAATGGTTGATCTTGATGGTTAACAGAGTGGTGTGGCTATTGTTTTGAAATTGTTATAAGATGAAAAGAAAGGAAAAATATCCTCTTTACATATTGTGTGGAATGCATAATGTCTTGTGATGGCACTGTGTTGGATATTTGATTATGAACAATGAACTAGTTAAATACACATAAATTGTTATTCGGTCAAAATGATTGATGGTTGATGCATCTCTTTTCACAGAATGTTTTATGGATCACTTAATTAATTTCATGAAAAGTAATCATCTTTCTCCCCTTCCATTATTTCATTTTCCGCTAATTACAAACCCCATCACCTCCCATATTCATTTTTCCACTCCTTGTTCTGAGATTAATTATAGTCAAGAAATTTTCGGTGTTAAAGCAGTTGAAAATGACAGTGTCTTGCATGGATTACAGTCATGTTTTATTGGTTTTCTTTGCAATTGATTGTTGTTTTCATTGAGAAGTAACCATGTTATTTTCCCCCTCATTGCATCATGTTTCTCTCAATACAAACCCCTCGGATATCCCAGAACCATTTTCACCCCTTTCTCATTGATTAACAGTAAGACATTTTTTATGGATTGGATTGCATGTGTCTGATACATTGTTGAGCCAAATCTATTTCATATTTTTAAGAGTTGTCATGTATGGTTATTTAAAAGACTATTTTCTAATCAATCACGCATGCAGGATGAGTTTTTTCAGTCGAGGTAGCCATGGTCAAGGAAACATACGTAGAAGTAACTTGAACCAAGGCCTAAGAAGGCCCAGGTTCTCCATACATTTTGACGTTGATTCACAAGAACTCGGCCAATTCTTTCATGCCATATTTTTCAATTGGATTGGGAAAATAATAGTCCAACCTAGGCCTGAAAGGCCTCCTTTCCAAGCCCCGCAAGCCCCCAATATCCTCGTACCTCCTGATGTCTCATTGCAACTCGAGGTCCCAGAAAATGATGGATGGTAGGATATTGTCCACCCGACAGTCTCCCAACATTATGGCTGGCCAAACTTGTCCTTTATTGCTACTCTTCCTATTAAACCCATTGTCCAAGCTGCCCCTGACCACTCACGAGTGAAATCCTCCCATGCTAGCAAGAGATTGAAAACTAGGTCCCACCATGTCGTTGATAAAGGAAAAGCCACTAATGCCCCTTCCTCACCCTCCAATGGCTCTGACAAATCCGTGTCTTCCCGGATTCATTTGAGGGATGATTGTTCCCATGTGATCAATGAGATTAGTCCTAAAGGCTCTCCACATCCAAAGGAAAATTCAAGAAAATCAAGAGGTGACAGTAGCAATCAAGGAAGGGTTGCATCACATACTGGGAAATATGGCTTCTGAGTTTTTATTTTATCTATTGTTTTATGACAATTGACTTCAAGGATCTTTGGACAACATGTTTTATTTTGGATATATGAGTATTATTTTTGAAATAATTTCAAATTTCATAAGATAAAATTGCCAAAAGTGAATATGTTGATGGGAGACACAAGGAGGTGTGTTTTTCTTAACTAATGGTTATGTTATGATTGTTATGAACTAAGGGGCGTCACAAGGGGTCCCACCTACTAGTTATTATTTATTTATGATCCTTATTATAATTACTATTATCCCCCCTAACTAAAATTAGTTGAGTCTTTTAATTAACATAACTAATGAGTTGGTTGAACTACTTCAACCAATTCTAATTTGTTAAAATCAAAAGAAAAGGGAGGAGAAAGAGTAGGATAGAAGCAGAAGCATGCTAAATTTTTCTCTTTGAGTTTATGTTGAGATAATTTAGAATTCATTCATTCATTATTCATCGCATGCCTAATTCTCTTTTATGATATTAGGGTATTATTGTAGACAACAATATTCAAGTCTGAATCACATCATTCAGACACTTGTTTTTCAGAGGTGTTGATCTATCTTTGATAGTCTGTGTAGACTTGTCTTTTTTTGAATTAATTTTCATTACTGACAAAGGATATTGTGTAGAGTCTAGTGGGAAACAATCTATGGCAAGCTAATCCATCTTTTAAAGTTTAGTTTTGGTTTTCTGTCATAGGTCGTTTTGTATGTTCCATCAGGGATGTCTAAGTTTGACTTTGGTCCAAAGTTTCTGTATGCGATTTTGAAAAGAAAATGACTCTTTGGTGAATTTGAATGGAATAAAGGATTTATTTATGTCTCATCTAACTTGATTATCATCTTGGTGACTTTTCTTCTATATTTACATTTATTTCAGCAACTGATATGTTCAGAAAATAACATAAAAAGCGAATTTCCAGCAAGCTTTTTTGTTGATAAAAGACTAGCCTAAGCACTTGTAATTAATACTTGTGAGTTAGGATGTTATTTTTGTTGGCTATAAACATAGGGTGATATTCTCGTCTATTTTTCTTTAGCCAATCATAATCTGAAAATGCTTGAGTAAGATCATTTCATATATTTTCCTCAACATTTATTTGGTGACCATACTGGGGAGATCTTCAATATCTCTCTGGTTAATTTTTTATACTCGATTTTCATCGATACATCTTTCTTTTTCTGAAATTGATTCTTTGACTATTTTTCTATTAATGATTGTTCCAATTGCAAGGTAGACCAATATCGAGCTTGGTATTTAAGACCAGACCATCATTGCTTTGAAAATGTTTAACAACATTCTAGACACTGCCAATACTCATGTTGAACTTAACCATTCTTGGGCAGCAATTGAACGAGATATTAGTGCTCAAGAACAATTGGAGGCTAGACATAGACAACCTAGAAATCAACAATAACCCTTTGTTTCTTCAAGCTTTTGCCTTTCTTTCATGTCCTTAGACTCTCATGCCTCTAGAAGAAGAAGAGGTGTGTCACCCGAAATTTATCCTATTGCTGAAATAGGAAGAAGAAATGGTGTGTTATCTGCCCAACAAAGTGCTCTAAGGAGGACTTTATCTGATTAATCAAGATCGTCTTTCTTTCCCTCATATATCATCCACAAGATGGCATCTAGTGGCACTGGAAGTGCTCCATCTTCCCAATATTCATCATCATTGGTGATTGGTAGCTTGTACAACCACCATATCCCTATCCAATATGCTACAAACACCACCAAAGTCATTAAAAAGTATGGGATTTTTCAGTTCGAAGAAGATGCCACAACCACACAGTGGCATGTGTCCTCTCCTCTTAACCTAGCACCTGCTACTCGCCCACTTCTGAATTTTAAAGATAATTTGCCTAAGTTTTCAGGAAATAACAATGTCAGTACGAATGAACACCTGGTAGAATTTTCTAATGCTTGTCATAATATAGGGGCCAACGATAATGATACTTGCATGCACCTATTTGTTAATTCCTTGGAAGGAAAGGTTGTGGCTGACTTCTTTGACCTTCCTCCTAATATATTGTCTACTTGGAAGGAGTTGATCTATTAGTTTCGATCCACTTATGGGAAATCCAAAAGCATTGTCGAGAAGTTTAGGGAATACAATAATGTCACTTATAAATGTGGTGAGACCATCAAGTCTTTCAACTTGCATTTCACCAAGTTGTACAATCAAATACCCGAAATTATCCGCCCCTAGAACCAAGCCGCTATCATGCATTACTACAATTCATTGCCTTCTCCCTACCGTCATAGGCTTCAATAAAAGGCCATCGATAATGTTGGTTCTACTCTGCATACTTTCTCAGAGTATGAAGAACAACTTGAAAGAACTGGTCTTCTCCAGGGAGAATCAGTTAGACAAACATGCATTTCCTCTCTCTTATAGCTAGTACAGGATATGAAAAATCATATGATAGCATTTGAGTGGAAGGGTATTGTATCCCCTCTCACCCCCGGAGCTTCATCCTCTTCTACACCCCCTTTTAGGAATCGGAGTTGGATTAACTTTTGCGAGGAACACCATGAGGAAACCACATGTGAGGTAAAGAAGAGTGTCAAAGATAAGATCTTTGGTAAAAGACTAGAAGATACTATTGTTGGCCTAGACTTTGCAGAGCCAGAGGATTTCATGGTCATCAACACTAGGAACAAAGCCTACGCTCCCAAGGGAAAATTTGATCCTCCATGCATTTATTCTATCTTGAGCTCATCCTCAACCACTGTTGCGCCCCAGTTTCCTAAAATTCCTAAGAGTCAAGGAATCACTCCTCATCCCCCCTCTTCCAAATACAATATCTTGAATCAATTGGCCAACATCAATGCAAATGAAACCCTCCTAGACATGGTTGTCATCCCTAAACAACAGATGCATCTTAAACAATTCATGGAAGGAAAAGATTCCGTTGTAGCCAATATTTTTGAAGAGGTCAATGAAGAGGATTCTTCTGTAAATAAAGTAGGTGTGCATAAATTTAGATACCCTGTAAAAAATCCCCCTTTTTACATTTATGTAAATATCATGGATAAGATCGACCATTGTTGCCTCATCGATGGTGGTTCAGGCCCAAGTGTGATTTCAAATATTATTATGGAAGAGCTAGGCTTGTCTTGTACAAATGAAAATATTAGAAGCATGCTCTCCTATAATAGTCTACAACAAACAACCATAGGCGAGATCAAGGATGTAACCCTAGTTTTATGCGCTCATCCTGAGATAAGGACAACCCTCAACATTCAGGTAATTGATATGCCTATAATAAAATACTCAATTATCTTGGGGAGAGATTGGCAAGCCTTAACAAGTGGATACCTCTTGCTGAAAGAGACACATTTATCCGTTCCTCGGAATGGTAAGAATATTATAGTCCTTAGAGAGGGAAGAATTTCACCCTACATAGAGAGTATTCCGCAATCTAGCGTAAACTATATCGAAGAATACCTAGGAGTGTATTCCATATTTGTTGAAGAGGATAATATTCCTTTGGAAAAAAATGATTTAGATGATGATATATGGCATATGCACTTTGATGGTTCATGCTCTAGTGAAGGTAATGGGGTTGGCGTTATCTTGGTTTCTCCTGCAGGGAAAATTCATAATCTGTCATACAGGTTGGAGTTTTCTTATACAAATAATGTTGCTAAATTCAAAGCTCTATTATTAGGCATTGAGAGTGCCCTTAATCTTTTTTGTGGTCACCTTTTAGTTTTCGGAAATTCGGAGCTTGTTGTGAACCTGATACGTAGGACATAATCCCCTAGCGACAAGATGATGGAACGATACTCCCAAGATGTTTGGGCACTTGCCTTAGACCTTCTATCTTTCAACATCACTCATGTTAAGAAGGAATTGAATTCAATGGCTGATCAGTTAACTTCCTTTGGAGCCTCCCCTAATCAACAACTCTTACCTCACAGGCCTAATTGTGATTTTCAATCTCTACATCATTCATGCATCCCTGAAAAGGAGGGATGTTGGAAGGGATCCATGAGGAGATTATATCCACAGAAAATAATGAGATTCCTAAGGGATTGACTCCTCTTGAGAGTTTGTTTTCATTGAGTGTTGTAGGAAACAAATAAATACAGAAAGAAGAGGAATTACAAAAGAAGGTGGTTGAAACATCCTTCTGAACATTAGGACACTTGAGTCTTCAATGAATGTTCAAATGAATTTCCAATGTTCTGTTAAAGAAGATATGGGGTCCACCAGGCTACTCGGTGAATCTCAAAAGGTTTTTGCTTGGTCCTATGAGGATATTCAAGGTTTTGATCTTGGTCTTGTTCATTGTATTATGAAACTATCTAGGAAGAAACAAAAGCTTGTTAACTCTGCACTGGAAGCACCCTCTCGAAGGGAGTTGAGAGATTTCTTAAGGAATGGAATGTTTTTTTCAATCCACCCTGAATGGGTTTCAATTTGGGAATAGACCTCAAGGACCACTGATAATATCATAACTTGTATTAGAATTCAAACTTTCAGAAAAGCGATTATGAGAAACCCCTTCCCTCCTCTCAATATGGAAATATTTTTTCAATAGATGTTAAAGTCATAGGTAGGGCCCTTACTTGACAGTTTATCTAGTTACAAGATAATCAAATTCAAAGGATCACATGTTCACAAAACCACTTTCATTACTAATTGCAATATTATGCCTTACAAATGCCTGCCTTCTAGCTTATTTGGTGCAAGTACTGCCTTTAAAGGGCCTATACAAATAACCTTCATTGGATTGGTCAATCTCCATGCTTATCTAGATTATTTAATCATGTGTGTCAAAAGGATGATAATTAAATCAGAATTGCAAGTGTTGGGTCCCTTCCAAATTATTTTTGTCTTGGACACTAACTTATACATTTTAAGGAAATTACAAAGACAATTGTTTTCCTACAACGCTAATAGTCCTCGTTTGAAGTATTGTGAGGGGACAGCGTGAAAAGTCCCAATGCTGGTGGGATTTTTGTATACTAGTAGCCTAGCTCTGCTTTCAATTTTTGTGCTTCCTTTCTATGCTTACACTACCTTGATTTATGCCTTCTAATTTATGTTTTCTTTCCTTGTTGTTTTCAATTGAGTCTTTTACTATTGTTGTTTTAATTTCTGCATTATTACTTCTGTTGTGATTTTGTCCTTATCATATTTTAAGCATTTGTTCAAGATAGGATGTTGGATCAATTTTTCCACAATGAAACTCCTGCAAAGAATTTTTAGTCGATAACAATCAATCTTACATAGATGTTACAATGTCTCCTCTGAAGGGCCCTCGAAATTGTTACATATTTCCACTATTGTCTTATAAGGAATTGGTTATTTCTCACTTCTTCTTGCCATTTCTTCATCCATTGAGATGTTAAGAGAAAGTCTATAAGTGTTCCTCCTTGAAGGTTTAGAGCATATTCCAGTTGTATGATTATGCATATAGTGGTAAAAATCCCTCATACTTAACACTTTTCATGAATTATTCCCAAATTCCCAGTCATCTTTCCATTAAATCCGCTCACTTCCCCCTGTTACATAATTATTCTGGTTATGTCTTCTAAATTTACTATTCTTGGTCCACAAAACCATGAGTTATGAGTTCTAAATCTGTTGAAAACAAATTTTCCTATGGATTCGCCAGTTGTTGATGATTAAAAAAAAAACGTCAACGAATTTTCGCTCGCAAAGTGTTGCTTAAAGCCTATTATTATAAAAATTAAATAATACTAGTAGGTGGGACCCCCTTAAACTATCAAAGGTCAAATTTGTTCATTTTTTATGTTATGATGATGTGTGACACAACTTACATGGTTGATGAGATCTTGTTGTTATTGGTCATGATTTGAGCTTTTGAAGTGTTGATTCCTTATATTACTACAAACTATGCTATTCATTGATGTCATTGCTATCTGTTCTTATCACACTTGCACAACAAACATGTTAGTGAAATTATATGAAGGGAAGTTTTGAGAAAGGAGAAAATACTATAACAAGTGCAAAGAAAAGGGATCAAATTCTGCAATTTTACTATACTACTTGAGAAACAATTGCAAAAGGGGAAGAATTTTAAGCTATCCTATATGCTATTTTACATGCATGAAAGACTTAACGATTATTGTTGAAATCCTAGCTAGCAAGTAAATGGATATGAAATTTTGATTGAGTTATATGGTTAATACACATATGGTATGAATGTTGGTGGAGCATTTGGCAAGGTAATAGTGAAAATGATTATGCGAATTGTTGAATTATATGGAACTTGGGAATTATGTTATGGCATAAGTTAGAAAGGTGATATGGACACGTTGTCGATTTTAATGGGTTATGGCCTCGATACATGGGTTGATTGATGGTGTTAATGAAGAACCCATTGGCATGTACTGATGAATTAATGCATTGTGGGTGGAGGCAATGTGCATTTACTGCACGTCACCTTTACTCTTCCCGTTAGCCACCAACCTAGTTGGGCTATTGTTCGATCTTGTTGTTGTGGTTATGCTTCGAATTCTTAGCACAGAGGAACCGCTCATCCAACTCTCATTTTAAGGAATTTGATTACATGTATGTTCTTTTTTTGTCCATTCGTGACTCTACTCTGGTTATGAAATGATTATTTTCTCAGGTGTATTGGTTTGTGCTTTCCTAAGTGTTGCAACTGTGTGAAAATGTGTTCTTGAATTTAATGGTTCTTCCTACAATGATATTGAATTCGTAGAAGTTATTGATCATCCTGGGTGGTAGCTCTCTGTTATCCTTGTTGGTTTAAGTGGAGGGTTTTTGTTTGGTCTTGAGTGGATAGCTATCTTCACGTATATTCACTAAATCTAGTCTTTGGATTTTTCGGGTTTAATGGTTAAGGGCATTTTCCATCACTATGTTTTTTTCACTTCGACATTGGTTACTTTCACTACTAAGGTTCACGAAGTGGATTTTCCTGTTTCTTACTCGGCCCTGTCTTCACCTCCGTGTTATGGTTGTTTGAACGAAGGGAACAAGGGTTATACCCTGCGTGCGTTAAATAACATTGCATGGGTGAACCCGAGCCCCAATTTTTGAATATGCCCCCCTGTCATGGATTTGTACCCATCCACGAATGAGTTTTGGTTCTTCCTTTGTATGCATCGTGGCCTTGAAGCTTTCCCCATTAAAAGGAGTGGATCTTCTATCCCTTTGTTGGCTACGAAACAAACCTAGCCCTCCAGTCTGAAGAATGATAGAGAAGACCAACCTGTCCTATTGGTTTTACGACTTGGTTATTATTGGATGGTTGTATAATTTTCGACTAATTTGAGCATAGGCTTGCCCGGTTGGTCGTGTGACAGTCAGTTTAGTTGGTATATACTCATTGACTCTATTATAGCAATGGTAAACAAAGATGATTTTAGGGGCTAAATTTCGCTCATGGGCTAATTTTTCATGGTTTTTCCAAAAACGAGATTCATTATTTTAAAAATGATTCACCCAAATTCTATAGGATAAAATTATTTTACCTTAAAAATCACCAAAATTTTATAAAAATTATATAAAATACTTAGAAATTTGAATATTTTTTAAAAAATATCGCCAAACATTTATAGTTGACATATGAAGGATTAGTAATATTCGCCAAGGTTTCTACATTT
Organism: Picea sitchensis; assembly: GCA_010110895.2. NCBI lineage: Eukaryota > Viridiplantae > Streptophyta > Pinopsida > Pinales > Pinaceae > Picea > Picea sitchensis. Next base: position 161,445 of record SNQJ01S0013129.1, read on the forward strand.
TAAAATAAATTTCCATCCTTAAAATCATCCCTGGTGGTAAACCCTACATTGTCAATTGCACTTTCAAGAACATAGTCCCTCTCCTTATGTTAATAACTCAGTGTTGTTAATGGAGAGGGTCGTTGCCCCGATTCGAATTGATGCATGGGTATGTGTGGTTGTCATAGCTTGTTAGGTAAATTGATTTCACAACAGTGATGAATTGGTTGGTCGATACACAGTCACTAGTATTTTGCACTAAGGATTGTTTGGATGTTTAGTTGGAATTGGTTACAAATGTTGATGTTTCTCACACATGTCGCGTTGTGTATATGGTGTTTTTTCACAATGAAATAATGGTCATGGTAACTGTGGTGTTCTCTGGGTCCGAATGTTTATTGAACCAGATGAATGTAGAAACTATATCCACTGTATCCTTATGATTGTTCGATTGTATAAGTCTGAGTTTTCACAAAATAGTTGATCACAGTTGGACTAAATCAAAGTAATACTGTGTTATATTGATGGCTCAGCACAATGAATTGAGATATTGTTGTGATTGTGTGTTTGGTTTTTTAAAATGGAGATGTTGCATTGTGATGTTTTGGTGGTTGTGTACTGTGTATAGTATGGATAGCTTGGGTTTCACAGAGTTTTAAGCATGTTTATTTGTTTCAATCGATCATTTGTGAAGAAGGGAATGTTGTCAAGACCTCGTCGTGTTGGATGGATGGCCCAACCTTTTAAGTCACATTGAATTGTTTTTTTTTATAGTGGCAGAATTACATTGCGTGGACGAATTACCCTATGCATAGCTTGTGTCTAAATGGTGGTTGTTGGTTGTATGTAAATATCAATTTAGATTTTTCAATTTAATCGGGATTATTGGGTTTACTACCTATATATATATATATGTTTAATGAATATCAGTGCATTTAAATGACATGACCGATTGTAGTGATAGTGTGGCTGTCATTGTTAATTTTGGAAACATGAATTTGAGTATAATTGTTGATTGAAGTAATGTATGGGCAGTGGTTGATCATGATGGTTAACAGAGTGGATTGGATACTGTTCGGAAATTGTTATAAGATGCAAAGAAAGGAACAATATCCTCTTTACAGATTGTGTGGAATTCATAATTTCTTGTGATGGCACTGTGTTGGATATTTGATTATGAACAGTGAACTAGTTAAATACATAAAAAAAATTATTCGGTCAAAATGATTGATGGTTGATGCATCTTTTTTCGCAGAATGTTTTATGGATCACTTAATTAATTTCATGAACAATAATAGTCTTTCTTCCCTTCCATTAATTCATTTTCCGCTAATTACAAACCCCATCACCCCCCATATTCATTTCTCCACTCCTTGTTCTGAGATTAATTACAGTCAAGAGAATTTTGGTGTTAAAGCAGTTGAAAATGGCAGTGTTTTGCATGGATTATAGCGATGCTTTATTGGTTTGCTTTGCAGTTGATTGCTGTTGTCATTGAATAGTAACCATGTTCTTTTCCCCCTCATTGCATCATGTTTCTCTCAATACAAACCCCTCACATATCCCAGAACCCTTTTCACCCCCTGTTGATTGATTAACAGTAAAACAATTTGTATAGATTGGATTGCATGAGTCTGATACATTGCTGAGAGAAATCTATTTCATATTTTTAAGAGTTGTCATGTATAGTTATTTAAAAGACTATTTGCTAATGAATCACGCATGGAGAATGATTTTTTGGTAGCCATGGCTGAGGAAACAGAGGTAGAGGTAAGTGGAATCGAGGCCCAAGAAGGCCCAATTTCTCCATACATTTTGACGTTGATTCACAAGATCTCGACCAATTGTTTTATGCCAGATTTTTCAATTGGATTGGGTAGGGAATAGTCCAACCTAGGCCTGAAATGCCTCATTTCAGAAGCCCGCAAGCCCCCGGTATCCCTGTACCTCCTCATGTCTCATTACAACCCGAGGTCTCAGAAAATGATGGATGGTAGGAGATTGTCCACCCGACAGTCTCCCAACATCATGGCTGGCCCAACTTGTCCTTGCCTGCTCCTCTGCCTATTAACCCCATTTTCCAAGCTACCCCTGACCACTCATCAGTGCAATCCTCCCATGCTAGCAAGAGATTGAAAACCGAGGCCCACCATGCCATTGATAAAGGAAAAGCCACTGCTACCCCTTCCTCACCCTCCAATGGCTCTAACAAATCCGTGTTTTCCCGGATGCATTTGAGGGAAGATTGTTCCCACATGATCAGCGAGATTAGGCCTAAAGGCTCTCCACAGCCAAAGGAAAATTCAATATAATCAAGAGGTGACAGTAGCAATCAAGGAAGGGTTGCATCGCAGCCTAGGAAATATGGCTTTTGATTTTTTATTTTATCTATTGTTTTATGACAGTTGACTTTAGGGATCTTTGGACAACATGTTTTATTTTGGATATATGAGTATTATTTTTAAAATAATTTCAAATTTCATAAGCTAAAATTTCCAAAAGTGAATATGTTGATGGGAGACACAAGGAGGTGTGTTTTTCTTAACTAATGGTTATGTTATGATTGTTATGAACTAAGGGAAGTCACAAGGGGTCCCACCTACTAGTTATTGTTTATTTATGACCCTTATTATAATTATTACTCTTCTCCCTAACTAAATTTAGTTGAGTCTTTTAATAAACTTAACTAATGAGTTGGTTCAACTACTTCAACAAATTATAATTTGTTAAAAGAAAAAGAAAAGGGACGAGCAAGAGGAGGATAGAAGAAGAAGCATGCTAAGGTTTGCTCTTTGAGTTTATGTTGAGATAATTTAGCTTTCATTCATTCATTATTTATTACAAGCCTAATTCTCTTTTATGATAGTAAGTTCTTATTGTAGACAACAATATTCAGGGTTGAATCACATCATTCAGACACTTGTTTTTCAGAGGTGTTGATCTATCTTTGATAGTCTGTGTAGAATTGTCTGTTTGTGAATTAATTTTCATGACTAAAAAAGGCTATTGTGCAGAGTCGAGTGGGCAACTTTCTGTGGCAAGCTAATACAACTTTTAGAGTTCAGTTTTGGTTTTCTGTCAGAGGTCCTTTTGTATGTTCCATCAAGGATGTCTAAGTTTGAATTTGGTCCAAATTTTATGTATGATATTTTGAAAAGAAAATGACTCTTTGGTGAATTTGAATGAAATAAATTATTGCTTTATGTCTCATCTTTCTTTATTATCATCTTGGTGACTTTTCTTCTATCTTTACATTTATTTCAGCAACTGATATGTTCAGAAAATTACATAAAAAATGAATTTCCAGCAAGCTTTTTTGTTGATAAAATACTAGCCTAAGCACTTGTAATTAATACTTGTGAGTTAGGATGTTATTTTTGTTGGCTATAAACAGAGGGTGATATTCCCGTCTATTTTTCTTTAGCCAAGAAGAATCTGACAATGCTTGAGTAAGATCATTTCATATCTTTTCCTCAACAGTTATTTGGCGACCATATTGGGGAGATCTTCGATATCTCTCTGGTTGATTTTTTATACTCGATATTTATCAATACATCTTTCTTTTTCTGAAATTGATTCCTTGACTATTTTTCTATTAATAATTGTTCCTATTGCAAGGCATCCCAATATCGAGCCCGGTCTTCAAGACCATACCAACATTGCTTTGAACCTGTTTAACACCATTCTATACACTGCCAATACCCATGTTGAACTTAACCATTGTTGGGGAGCAATTGAACGAGATATTAGTGCTCAAGAAAAATTAGAGGATAGACATAGATATCCTAGAAATCAGCAGTAACCCTTTATTTCCTCAAGCTCTGGCCTTTCTTTCATGTCCTTAGACTCTCATGCCTCTAGAAGAAGAAGAGGCTTGTCACCCGAAATCAATTCTATTGCTGAAATAGGAAGAAGAAATGTTGTGTTATATGCCCAACAAAGTGCTCTAGGGAGAACTTTATCTGATTCATCCAACTCATCTTTCTTTCCTTCATATATCATCCACAAGATGGCATCTAGTGGTGGCTTTGGTGGCACTAGAAGTGCTCCATCTTCCCAATCTTCATCATCATCGGTGAATGGTAGCTTGTACATCCACCATATCCCTATCCAATCTACTACAAATCCCACCAAAGTCATTAAAATGTATGGTCTTTTTCAGTTCGAAGAACATGCCACAACCACACCATGGCATGTGTCCTCTCCTCTTAACCTAGCACCTGCTACTCGCCCACTTCCAAAGTTTAAAAAGCATTTGCCTAAGTTTTTAGGAAATAACTATGTCAATACCAATGAACACCTGGTGGCATTTTCTAATGCTTGTCATAAAATAGGGGCCAACAACAATGATACTTGCATGCACCTATTCGTCAATTCCTTGGAAGGAAAGGTTGCGGCCGACTTCTTTGACCTTCCTCCTAAGATCCTGTGTACTTGGGAGGAGTTGATCAATTGGTTCTAATCCACTTATGGGCAATCCAAAATCCATGTCAAGAAGTTAAGGGAATACAATAATGTCACTTATAAATATGGTGAGACCATCAAGTCTTTCAACTTGTGTTTCACCAAGTTGTAGATTCAAATCCCCGAACATATACGCCCCCAGAACCAAGCCTCTTTCATACATTACTACAATGCATTGCCTTTTCCCTGTCGTCATAGGCTTGAAGAAAAGTCCATTGATAATCTCGGTTCCACTTTGCATGCTTGCTCAGAATATGAAGAACAACTTGAAAGAACTAGTCTTCCCCAGGGAGAATCAGTTGAGCAGAAGGGTACTGTCTACCCTCTCACCCCTAAAGATTCATCCTCTTCTACACCCCCTTTTAGGAATCCGATTGAAAACAATTTTCAGCCTAAAGCTATCATGCCTTGGAGTTGGTGTAAATTTTGCAAGGAACATCATGAGGAAACCACATGTGAGGCAAATAAGAGTGTCAAAGATAAGATATTTGGTAAAATACCAGAAGATATTATTGTTGGCCTAGAATTTACAGAGCCAGAGGATGTCATGGTCATAAAAACTAGGAACAAAGCCTACGCTCCCAAGGGAAAATTTGATCCTCCCCGCAATTCTTCTAGCCTGAGCTCATCCTCAAATGTTGTTGCGCCCTAGGTTCCTAAAATTCCTGAGAGTCAAGGAATCACTCCTCATCCCCCCTCTTCCAAACACAATATCTTGAATCAATTGGCCAACATCAAAGAAGATGCAACCCTCCTAGACATGGTTGTCGTCCCTGAACAATAGATGCATATGAAACAATTCATGGAAGGAAAAGCTTCCATTGTAGCCAATCTTTCTGAAGAGGTCAACGAAGAGGATTCCTCTGTAAATAAAGTAGGTGTACATAACTTTAGATTCCCTATAAAAAATCTCCCTTTTTTATATTTATGTAAATATCATGGATAAGATCGCCCATTATTGCCTCATCGATGGTGGTTCAAGCCCAAGTGTGATGTCGAAGATTATTATGGAAGAGATAGGCTTGTCTTGTACAAATGAAAACGCTAGAAGCATGCTCTCCTATAATAGTCTACAACAAACAACCATAGGGGAGACTAAGGATTTATCCCTGGTTTTATGTGCTCATCCTGAGATAAGGACAACCCTCAACATTCAAGTAATTGATATGCCTATAAGAAACTACTCAATTATCTTGGGGAGAGATTGGAAAGCCTTAACAGGTGGATACCTCTTGCTCGATGGGACACATTTATCCGTTCCTTGGAATGGTAAGAATATTATAGTCCTTAGAGATTGAAGAATTTCACCCTACATAGAGAGTGTTCCACAATCTAGTGTAAACTATATCGGAGAATACCTAGGAGTGTATTCCATCTTTGCTGGAGAGGATAATATTCCTTTGGAAAAAATTGATTTAGATGATGATATATGGCATATGCACTTTGATGGTGCATGCTCTAGTGAAGGTAATGGGGTTGGCATTATCTTGGTTTCTCCTGCGGGGAAAATTCATAATTTGTCATACAGGTTGGATTTTTATTGTACAAATAATGCCACTGAATTCAAAGTTCTATTATTAGGCATTAAGAGTGTCCTTAATATTGGTTGTGGTCACCTTTCAGTTTTCAGAAATTCTGAGCTTGTTGTGAACCTAATACGTAGGACATGCTCCTCTAGAGACAAGTTGATGGAACAATACTCCCAAATTCTTTGGGCACTTGTCTCGGACATTCTATCTTTCAACATCACTCATGTTAATAAGAAATTGAATTAAATGGCTGATCGGTTAGTTGTCTTTGCAGCCTCCCCTAATCAACAAATTTTGCCTCACGCGCTTGATTATGCTTTTCAATATCTACGTCATGCATACATCCCTGAAAAGGAGGGATCTTGGAAGGCCATCCCTAACATTGAGGGCATTTGTGTTGTCATTGAAAATGAACCTCTTAAGCCCGAGGAGGTTATATCCATAGAAAATAATGAGATTCCTGAGGGCTTGAATCCTCTTGAGAGTTTGTTTTCATTGTGTTCTAGGCAACAAAGAAATACAAAAAGAAGAGGAGTTACAAAAGAAGGTGGTTGAAACCATCCTCCTAAACATTAGGACACTTGAGTCTTCAACGAATGTTAAAATGAATGTCCAATGTTTTGTTAAAGACGAGATGGGGTCCACTAGGATACTCGGTGAACCTCAAAAGGTTTTTGCTTGGTCCTATGAGGATATTCATGGTTTTGATCCTGGTCTTGTTCATCGTATTATGAAACTAGCTAGGAAAAAACAAAAACTTGTTAACTCTGCACTGGAAGCACCCTCTCGAAGGGAGTTGAGAGATTTCTTAAGGGATGGAATGTTTTTTTCAATCCACCCTGAATGGGTTTCAATTTGGGAATCAGCCTCAAGGACCACTAATAATATCAAAACTTGTATTAGTCTTCGAACTTTCAAGCAAGCGATTATGAGAAACCCCTTCCCTCCTCTCAATATGGAAATATTTTTGAAACAGATGTTAGAGCCACAATTAGGGCCCTTACTTGATGATTTATCTAGTTACAAGAGAATCAAAGTCAAAGGGGAAAATGTTCACAAAACCATTTTCATTCTTAATTGTGATATTATGCCTTACAAATGCCTTCCTTCTGGCTTATTTGGTGCAAGTACTGCCTTTGAAGGGAACCTTCACTGGATTGGTCAGTCTCCATGCTTATCTTGATGATTTAATCATGTGCGTCAAAGGGCTGATGATTACATCAGAATTGCAAGTGTTGGGTCCCTTCCAAATTATTTTTGTCTTGGAAACTAACTTATACATTTTAAGGAAATTACAGAGACAATTGTTTTCCTACAACACTAACAGTCCTCGTTTGAAGTATTGTGAGGGGCCAACATGAAAAGTCCTAATGTTGATGGGATTTTTGTATACTAATAGCCTAGATCTGCTTTCAATTTTTGTGCTTCCTTTCTATGCTTACAATACCTTGAATTCTTCCTTCTAATTTAGGCTTTATTTCCTTGTTGTTTTCAATTGAGTCTTTTACTATTGTTGTTTTAATTTCTGCATTATTACTTCTGTTGTGATTTTGTCCTTATCATCTTTTAAGCGTTTGGTCAAGATAGGATGTTGGATCAATTCTGCCATAGTGACACTCCTGCAAAGCATTGTTAGTCGATAACAATCAAGATTACACAGATGTTACGATGTCTCCTCTGAAGGGCCCTTGAAATTGTTACATATTTCCACTGTTGTCTTATAAGGAATTGGTTATTTCTCGCTTCTTCTTGCCATTTCTTCATCCATTGAGATCTTAAGAGAAAGTCTATAAGTGTTCCTCCTTGAAGGTTTAGAGCATATTCCAGTTGAATGATTATGCATACAGTGGTAAAAATCCCTCATACGTAACATTTTTCATGTATTATTCCTAAAGTCCCAATCATCTTTCCATTAAATCTGCTCACTTCCCCCTGTTGCATAATTATTCTTATTATGTCTTCTAAATTTACTATTCTTGGTCCATGAAACCATGATTTCTGAGTTCTAAATCTGTTGAAAACAAATTTTCCCGTGGAGTCGCCAGTTGTTGACGATTAAAAAAAAATGTCAATGAAGTTTCGCCCGCAAAGTGTTGCTAAAAGCCTATTATTATAAAAATTAAATAACACTAGTAGGTGGGACCCCCTTAAACTATCGAAGGTCAGATCTGTTCATTTTTTATGTTATGATGATGTGTGACACAACTTACATGGTTGATGAGATCTTGTTGTTATTGGTCATGATTTGAGCTTATGAAGTGTTGATTCCTTATATTACTATAGCCTATGTTATTCATTGATGTCATTGCTATCTGTTCTTATCGCACCTGCATAACAAACATGTTAGTGAAATTACATGAAGGGCATTTTTTAGAAAGGCAAAAATACTATAACAAGTGCAAAGAAAAGGGATCAAATTCTGCAATTTTACTATACTACATGAGAAACAATTGCAAAAGGGGAAGAATTTTAAGCTATCCTATATGCTATTTTACATGCATGAAAGACTTAACGATTATTGTTGAAATCCTAGCTAGCAAGTAAATGGATATGCAATTTTTATTGAGTTGTATGGTTAATACGCATATGGTATGAATGTTGGTGCTGAATTTGGAAAGGTAATAGTGCAAAAGATTATGAAAATTGTTGAATTATATGGAACTTAGGAATTATGTTATGGCATAAGTTAAAAAGGTGATATGGCCACGCTGTTGGTTTTAATGGGTGATGGACTCGATACATGGGTTGATTGATGGTGTTAATGAAGAACTTGTTGGCATGTAATGATGAATTAATGCATTGTGGGTGGAGGCGACATGCATTTACTGCACGTCACCTTTAATCTTCCTGTTAGCCTCCACCCTAGTCGGGCTATTGTTTGATCTTGCTACTGTGGTTATGCTCCGAATTCTTAGCATAGAGGAACTGCTCGGCCAGCTCTCTTTTTAAGGAATTTGATTACAGGTATGTTCTTTTTTTGTCCATTCGTGAATCTGCTCTAGTTATGAAATGATTATTGGCTCAGGTGTATTGGCTTGTGCTTTCCTAAGTGTTGCAACTGTGTGAAAATGTGTTCTTGAATTTAATGGTTCTTCCTGCAATGATATTGAATTCGTAGAAGTTATTGATCATCCTGGGTGGTAGCTCTATGTTATCCTTGTTGGTTTAAGTGGAGGGTTTTTGTTTGGTCTTGAGTGGATAGTTGTCTTCATGCATTGTTACTAAATCCAGTCTTTGGCTTTTTTGGGTTTAATGGTTAAGGGAATTCTGGGTCATTGTGTTTTGTTCACTTCGGCATTGGTTGATTTCACTACTAAGGGTCACAAAGTGCATTTTCCTGTTTCTTACTCAGCCTTGTCTTCACCTCTGTGTTGTGGTTGTTTGACCGAAGAGCATGAGGGTTATACCCTACAAGCGTTAAATAACATTGCCTGGCCAAACTAGAGCCCCACTTTTCGGTTATGGCCCCTATCATGGATTTGTACCCGTCCACGAATGAGTTGTGGTTCTTCCTATGTATGCATCGTGGCCTCAGAGTTTTCACCATTACAAGAAGTGGCTCTGTTATCCCTTTGTTGGCTACGGAACAAACCTATCCCTCCAGTATGAAGAATGATAGAGAAGACCAGCCTGGCATGTTGGTTTTATGACTTGGTTATTATTGGATGGTTGTATAATTGTCGACTAATTCGAGCATAGGCTTGCCCAGTTGGTCGTGTGACAGTAGGGTTAGTTGGTATATAGTCATTGACTCTGTTATAGCAGTGGTAAACCCTATATTTCCAATTGCACTTTCAAGTACACAATCCCTCTCCTTATGTTAATAACTCAGTATTGTTAATGGAGAGGGTTGTTGCCCCGATTCAAATTGATGTGTGGGTATGCATGGTTGTCACAGGTAAATTGATTTTACGACAGTGATGAATTGATTGGTCAATACACAGTCACTGGTATTTTTCACTAAGGATTGTTTGGATGTTTAGCTGGCATTAGTTACAAATGTTGATGTTTCTCATGCATGTCACGTTGTGTGTATGGTGTTTTTTCACAATGAAATAATGGTCATGGTAACTGTGGTGTTCTCTGGGGCCGAATGGTTATTGAACCAGATGACTGTAGAAACTATATCCACTGTATCCTTATGAATGTTCCATTGTATAAGTTTGAGTTTGCACATCATAGTTGATCACAGTTGTACTAAATCGAAGTAATACTGTGTTAGATTGATGGCTCAGCACAATGAGTTGAGTTATTGTTGTGACTGTGTGTTTGGTTTTGTAAAATGGATATGTTGCATCATGGTGTTTTGATGGTTGTGCACTGTGTAGAGTATGGATAGCTTGGGTTTCACAGAGTTTTAAGCATGTTTATTTGTTGCAATCGATCATTTGTTAAGAAGGGCATGTTTTCGAGACCTCTTCGTGTTGGATGGATGGCCCAGCCTTTTAAGCCACATTGATTTTTTTTTTTTTATAGTGGCAGAATTACATTGCCTGGGCGAATTACCCTGTGCATAGCTTGTGTCTAAATCGTGGTTGTTGGTTGTATGTTTAAATATCAATTCGGATTTTGAAATTTAATCTAGATTATTGGGTTTACTGCCTATATATATGTTTAACGAATATCAATGCATTTAAATGACAATCCCTATTGCAGTGATAGTGTGTCTGTCATTGTTAATTTTGGAAACATGAATTTGAGTATAATTGTTGATTGAAGTAATGTATGGGCAGTGGTTGATCCTGATGGTTAACATAGTGGAATGGATATTGTTTGTAAATTGTTATAAGATGCAAAGAAAGGAACAATATCTTATTTATAGATTGTGTGGAAAGCATACTGTCTTGTGATGGCACTGTGTTGGATATTTGATTATGAACAATGAACTAGTTAAATACACATAAATTGTTATTCGGTCAAAATGATTGATGGTTGATGCATCTCTTTTCACAGAATGTTTTATGAATCACTTAATTAATGTCATGAACAGTAATCGTCTTTCTTCCCTTCCATTATTTCATTTTCCGCTAATTACAAACCCCTTCACCTCCCATATTCATTTTTCCACTCCCTGTTATGAGATTAATTACAGTCAAGAGAATTTTGGTGTTAAAGCAGTTGAAAATGGCAGTGTTTTGTGTGGACTATAGTGATGTTTTATTGGTTTGTTTTGCAGTTGATTGTTGTTGTCATTGAGCAGTAACCATCTTCTTTTCCCCCTCATTGCATCATGTTTCTCTCAATACAAACCACTCCCATATCCCGGAACTCTTTTCAACCCCTACTCATTGATTAACAGTAAAACAATTTGTATGGATTGGATTGCATGAGTCTGATACATTATTGAGCCAAATCTGTTTCATATTTTTAAGAGTTGTCATGTATGGTTATTTAAAAGAATATTTTCTAATCAATCAAGCATGCAGGATGATTTTTTTCAGTCGAGGTAGCCATGACTAAGGAAATAGAGGTATAGGTAACTAGAACCGAGGCCCAAGAAGGCCTAGGTTCTCCATACATTTTGACGTCGATTCACAAGAGCTCGACTAATTGTTTCATGCCAGATTTTTCAATTAGATTGGGCAGGGAATAGTTCAACCTAGGCCTGAAAGGCCTCCTTTCCAAGCCCCGCAAGCCCCTGGTATCCCCTTACCTCCTCATGTATCATTGCAACTCGACATCCCAGAAAATGATGGATGGCAGGAGATTGTCCACCTGACAGTCTCCCAACATCATGGATGGCCCAACTTGTCCTTGCCTTCTCCTTTGCCTATTAACCCCATTGTCCAAGCTACCCCTGACCACTCGCAAATGTAATCCTCCCATGCTAGCAAGAGATTGAAAACTGAGTCCCACCATGTTGTTGATAAAGGAAAATCCATTGCTGCCCCTTCCTCACCCTCCAATGGATCTGACAAATCTGTGTCTTCTCAGATGCATTTGAGGGATGATTGTTCCCACGTGATCAACGAGATTATGCCTAAAGGCTCTCCATAGCCAAAGGAAAATTCAGGAAAATCAAGAGGTGATGGTAGCAATCAAGGAAGGGTTGCATCACAGACTGGGAAATATGGCTTTTGAGTTTTTATTTTATCTATTGTTTTATGACAGTTGACTTCAGGGATCTTTGGACAACATGTTTTATTTTGGATATATGAGTATTATTTTTGAAATAATTTCAAATTTCATAAGCTAAAATTGCCAAAAGTGAATATGTTGATGGGAGACATAAGGAGGTGTGTTTTGCTTAAATAATGGTTATGTTATGATTGTTATGAACTAAGGGGAGTCACAAGGGGTCCCACCTACTAGTTATTTTTTATTTACGACCCTTATTATAATTATTACCCTTCCCCCTAACTAAAGTTAGTTGAGTCTTTTAATTAACTTAACTAATGATTTGGTTCAACTACTTCAACCAATTCTAATTCGTTAAAAGGAAAAGAAAAGGGAGGAGCAAGAGGAGGATAGAAGCAGAAGCATGCTAATGTTTTCTCTTTGAGTTTATGTTGAGATAATTTATCTTTCATTCATTCATTATTCATCACAAGCCTAATTCTCTTTTATGATAGCAGGGTCTTATTGTAGACAACAATATTCAGGGCTGAATCACATCATTTAGACACTTGTTTTTAAGAGGTGTCGATCTATCTTTGATAGTCTGTGTAGACTTGTCTATTTGTGAATTAATTTTCATGACTGACAAAGGCTATTGTGCAGAGTCGAGTGGGCAGCAATCTGTAGCAAGATGATCCAGCTTTCAGAGTTCAGTTTTGGTTTTCTATCAGAGGTCCTTTTGTATGTTCCATCGGGGATGTCTAAGTTTGACTTTGGTCCAAAGTTTCTGTATGAGATTTTGAAAAGAAAATGACTCTTTGGTAAATTTGAATGAAATAAAGGATTTATTTATGTCTCATCTGTCTTGATTATCATCTTGGTGACTTTTCTTCTTTCTTTACATTTATTTCAGCAATTGATATGTTTAGAAACTTACATAAAAAGTTAATTTCCAACAAGCTTTTTTGTTGATAAAAGACTAGACGAAGCACTTGTAATTAATACTTGTGAGTTAGGATGTTATTTTTGTTGGCTATAAACATAGGGTGATATTCTCGTCTATTTTTCTTTAGCCAAGAAGAATCTGAAAATGCTTGAGCAAGATCATTCCATATATTTTCCTCAACAGGTAGCAAAGAGAACAAACCTGGAATCCAACATTTGAAGTTGATCCCGCTCAAAAAAAATTCTCCAAAACTCTTGCACAACGATCCTCTGAAAATTCATGTAGACAAAGAGACAAGTAACTGCAAACAGGCAGTTATCTTCTAACTAACCAGACATGATCATTTCAATTTGCATAACATATTCAAAGCAAGATATAGATAATCTCATTAAGAACATGAATCAACAAATAAAAATGGACAAGAATGAGAGATCTTTTATTATTAACATCATAAAATTTAGTTACAACCTATGTTGGCCCTTGGTCATGGGAGGAAGCGAAGAACAAGGAAGAAAAGATAAAAAGCGAGCTTCGTTGGAGACACAGTAACTGTCACTGAGTCAAAGTGAGAAAAAGAGAAAGAAGGATGGAGCGAAGTACAGAAAAGCAATCCATTGGATGAGAAGATCAGGGATGACAGATTAGAAAGGAAGAAGGATCGTGGACAACTTAGAAAGAAAAGAAAGACATCATTGGATGATTTGGAGCACCGTGAGATGAAGAAGGAAAGACAGGCTGGCGAAGTCTAGAAAATGTGGGTCAAGTTGACCTAGGGTTTTAGACATTTAGGGTTTTGGAAATTAGGATTTTGACACCTAGGTTTCGACCTAAGGCTATCAGTGAGGGATTGTAATGTATAAATAGAGGTCGAGAGGACCTAGGTCAAGTCGGTACTAGAATTGGGTATTGATATTGATTATTGTTGGTTAAGAGAGTATTTTTCTATGAGAGAGAGGAGTGTTGAGAGTCAGAGCCTTCTAGTATTGTAAGATCTTTAGCTGGGTAGGAAGATCAAGTCCTGCAGCTGGGTGTGCAGGAAAGTGGGAGACAAAAAGAAGAAGAGAGAAGATTTGTTGACTAAAAGCGCAGATCAGAACTATAATATTTATCTTAATATATTAGAAGCATAGTTCTGTGGACGTATCCCTAGAGAGAGGGTGGACCACGTATATCTGGTGTTATGTGTGTGTGATTACTGCCTGGATTTCTGTCATTGTTACACTGTTAATTGCATTATTGTGTTAAATTAGATGTATGGCTACGCAGAGTAGATCTAACTGATAAAGAGATATATGAATGTTGCATTATTGTTGTATTAGTTCCACTTGATATTCCCCTGGTTGTAGACATCCCTATCCTACAACCCCCCTCTTAGCTACTTCGGGTGAGACTGCATCTGCTTCACAGGTGTTGCCGAAAGGGCTAGTAGTTAGGGCTTGCTGGTGCGCTCTTGGAGTGAACCTTGGGTCTGCCCCTGTGCCAACAAATGGTTCTGTTGTTGGGACCAAAATCTATGTAAGGGAATTTCAAGGTGGTTCCCATCGAAGACATAGATTCAAAAGTGGATAGAGGATCAATAGAGGGACTTCACTGAAGCCCAGAATAAGAACCCTAAACTGAGTACTAAGGATTGGTTACAAAGATACATCTTCACCAACATTCACGAGATCTTCTTTGGGGGAATCCACCAGGAGTTGTTTGAATGGTTGGCTAGGTTAGCCAATACCCAATTTGAGATCAGATCTAGACCTCTTGTGGTCTGGATGTCGGAGTTGATTAAGAAGGTTAAGAGAGTTGACAATGTTGTATCAAGGGTTGTAGATAAATGGTTCGATAGTACCATTGGAGGGTATATCACCGAGTTTGTTGTTGACAGAACAAAATCGTATAGCCAAGCTGAGAGATACTTTTTCAAAGGACCTAGAGGAAAAAATTTTCACTTTATGAAGCTAATAATCAAGATGTTGTTGCATGAAAAGAACGTCTTGAAGATACAATAGATTGGTCGGACCTGAAATGGATACTGTTCAAGATATCAGACAGTGTCAGTGACACAGAAGCTGGACATATGCATAGTGGGAAATTATTCCGAGGAGTTCACCTTGAGAATTTTTTTAAGAAAAACTATGGAGAAGAGGGTTTCTACAGTGGAGAAGAGGTAGATCTAACCGACGAACAACATTCAAAGCCCACCAAAACAGAAGAAGGGGAAGATGAAGAAATTCGGCAAAGTGAGCCAGAAACCTTAGGAACTACACAGATTACTGAAGTAAGTAACATTAACCCTCCTGTTGCTTCAATAGCACCAAGCAGTCAGAATAGTCAGAACCACTAGAGTCTTTAGAGTACTATTACCAACAACTCAGCCTACACTGAGACAGGAATCCTAGGGAACTCTATGGTAGATGAGATGAGGCTCCCTATCTTTAAAGGAGATGGATCTAAGGATCTATATCATCACTAGTTCCTGTGTGAATCTATATGGAATATTAAAAGTATCACTGACTAAGCCATCAAGAGAACCCAGTTTAGCACTACGCTACAGGACCGCGCACTGAGTTGGTACGTGAAACTTATCCAAGGACTGGTGCAACCTAAGCCACTGAACGAGATCGAGAATGCACTGGTTGTAGAGTTTAAAAAACCTAAGTCGAAGTCACAATGTATTACATAGCTAAAATAAATCAAACAAAAGGTAGCAGAACCTATTTGGGAGTTCGACTAGATATTCAAGACCCTAACAGGCCGATTAACTTTTCAGATCCCCAATGAACTGAACAAAGAATGTTTCATCGTTGCATTGTTACCACACATTAGAGTCCCTTTGATGCAGTAGAAGATTGCATCGTAGGCAGAAGCTTTGGATATCGCCATGAATCTTGAATCAACACCTATGGGAGAATCTAGCTCAGGCATGAGCCAGATCTTGAGCCAACTGACTAGTCTATCTCTTCAAGTTGAGGATATGAAGAAAGATAAGTGAAAGGAAAAAAGAGAAGATATTTGGTGTGTAAGATGCAGATCTGAAGGTCATGATAAAGAACGTTGTCCCCTGTTCCATGAATATTTGGCCTTAGGAGCACCAAGCCCCTTGAAGCAAGTTAACCTACCCTGGTGCGATGTATGTAGAAATAGTCATCGCTCAGGTGAATTCTATTACATGCAGAAGTATCTTCAGACACCCACAAACTTGTACTGCACATTCTGTAAATCAGTGGGGCATGATGATAAAGATTGTATAGCTTACGATCTCATGCACGAGAGGTCGAGGGACATATACAAGATCCAAGGTGAAGTACACCAAGAAGGAAATAATGCACAGTATAATTCTCCACAGAGAGGAAATTTCACTCCTTGTGGTGGCTACAGAGGAAGAGGAAGAGGAGGAGGTATGGGCTGAGGTAGAGGACAAATTATTTGTTATAACTGTGTGCAGTCAGGACACTTAGCAAGGGATTGTCAGAATCCTTGCACAACCTCCATTTATTCTAACTCCTTCGATCATGTCATAGAGGAATGCCCCGCGCTACTGGCTAAGCTTCAGGAAAGATGAGGACCCCAGCATAACCCACAAGTACAACTAATATATGTTGAACCTCACGAAAACGACCCTAGAGTCATTGTCATTACTCAAGGAGGCACTACTATAGGAGAATATAGGGCAGCACAAGGAAAGAATGCAGACGACCATGGAGTCAAGAAAGCTATAGAGAAGACCCCAATGTTCGAGGCTAAGAAAGAAAGATAAATCTTTGAGGAGGCAAGAAAAGAGTTCAAAGGAGATCAAGTGTCCTCATCCCAAATGAAAACAGAAATTAAAGAGTATGGCATGCCTCAGGCATTTGATCAGTCTGCATCGCCAACAAAAGAAAAAGAGGTAAGCAAACTCATGGAATTTTTGTGCACTTGTGTTAAGTTGATTCAGGATAAAAGCATTGTACAAGAATTACAAGATTTGATCAAGCAGTATGAGCTAGGCAAGATAGACTCCTTACTAAATAGGGCAGTGCACCAAATTGGGAAAATGAGAAGGACAAATAAGGAACTACACCTGAATTCTCAAATAGGAGAATATGATATAGACTATGTAGTCCTCGACTTAGGGTCGGAGGTCAATTTCATGATGAAGAAAACATGGGCACTGATGGGAAAACCCAAGCTGATATACTCCCCTATCAAGCTTCGCATGGATAATCAACAATCTGTCAGCCCATTTGGACGATTGGAGCATGTCCCTGTGGACATCGATGGAGTTAGAACCTTTACAGATTTTGAAGTAATTGAAATTGTTGATGACATATGCCCTTACCCTGCATTATTAGGAATTGATTGGGCCTTCAACAATTCTATTGTTGTTGATCTAAAGAAGAGGCATATGACATTTGAAAGAGATGGCCTTAGGGTCATTGCACCTTTAGATCCATATGAGGGACCTATATACAAAGAGCCTGTCAGAGAAGAAGACTATGCATATGAGCTGGAAAACATCTATAAATTAACAGCCAGACAACAGGATCATATCAACCCTACTGTCGATGGGAATCTAAGTTGGCGAAGTGACAATGTGTGTTCATCAGATTCAGAAGGAGCATTGGAGAATTGGTAGAACCATATGTATGAAGTATCCATAAGGATATGTGCTTGACTGACCAGAGAAGTTCGCTGGATTGGTACGACAACAAGTAACTTACCTACCTTCGATGGTCTGAATCCTTTAGAATCCTTCTTAATGGACTTTGAAGAAATTGTACCAGCGCAACATAGGTTGTTGGCTATGGACGAAACCCTGAAAGCTACACCAGCAAGATGGTGGGGGATGCACAAAGGAAACATCACAGACTGGACACAATGTTGAACCTTGATGACAGTGTGGTTTTTAGCACAAGTAGGAAGCTGTGAAGCAAGGTACACAGGTCGAAGCTGCCCAAAGGACCATGTACGAAGCTATGAAGAGGCCTGAAGTGAAATTACTCAAGAACAATGGGTACATATATTCATTAACATGCTAAACATGATCCCTATCAACTGGTACCTTCAAGCAGAGCTATACCTAGTCACTTCAGATTGGGAAGGTATGATCCAGAATTTTGTAACCACCTTTTTGTTTGACAGTGAATTTCCTTCTGTAGACCAAGCATTACAGATTGTGAGACAGAGCATATTTAAGGAGGCATTTGGCCTCCCTTTGGAGCAAGAAGAGGATGAATGGACTGTGCCATTCGAGAAATTGCAAGGATGTTACCACAATAATGCCGATGAAGATGATGATCCGAGGAAGGTAAACATTGTTGAGACAGAAGGCCACAAAAATGTGGAAGGACCAGGATTTGAGATGTCATTCATAGGACAACCGATCAAAATAAAGAAAGTCAATATTGGGACAGAGGATACACCAAAGCTAGCCAATGTCAGAGATTATTGGGATGTTGCTACCATTGACAAGATTACAGAGTTATTGCACGAATATCAGGACTTTTTCCCGAACCAAGTTCACTGATATGAAGGGAATCAAAGGACCTATGGGAGAAATGATAATACCCTTGAAACCAGATATGAAGCTAGTCAATCAAAGACCCTACAGATTGAATCCGAAATATAAGGAAAAAGTGAAGATTTAGCTCGACCGAATGCTGGAAGCAGGGATTATTGAACCTGTCGAAGAGTCTGAGTGGATCAGACCTATGGTGGTACAAGACAAAAAAAATAGGAGAAATCAGGATCTGTGTGGACCTCAGGAAGTTGAATGATTCATGTCTACATGACCCCTTCCCTACACCATTCACAGACGAAGTGCTAGATAATGTGGGAGGTCAGGAGGTATATTCTTTTACAAATGGGTTTTTTAGGATACCATCAGATATGGATTGCCAAGGAGGACCATCATAAGACTACATTTACCACAGAGTGGGGATCCTACCAATATACAGTAATGCCATTTGGATTGAAGAATGCACCAGCCATCTTTTCTAGGGTGGTGGTTGAAGCGTTCAAATAATTTTTGCATAAATTTTTAGAAGCATATTTTGATGACTGGACTGTTTTTAGTTTGTTGAAAAATCATATTGAATGTCTAAGGCTAATGTTGGATAAATGCAGGCAATGTCAAATTGCTTTGAATCTAAATAAGTGCATCTTCTTCTCACCATTTGGATTATTGTTAGGTCATATTGTATGCAAGCAAGGATTGTTGGTGGACCCATCCAAAATTGCAATTATAGTTGATTTTCCACCTCCTACTTCAGTCAAACAACTATGCACTGCGCTAGGACATACTGGCTATTATAGGAAATTTATCAAAGGATATGCTCAGATTACTGTACCAATGGAGAATTTATTAAAGAAAGATTCTCAGTTTGGTTGGTCAGAAGAATGCCAGCAGAGCTTCGACACACTGAAACAAAAGATGGTGGATGTGAATATTTTGGTCTTTCCAAACTGGAGTAAGGAATTTCATGTGCCTGTCGATGCATCTTCTATTGCATTTGGAGTAGTACTGGCACAACCTGGAGAAGGGGACATTGATCATCCATTGGCATTTTCCAGTAGAAAGCTATCCACAGCTGAAATCAATTACACTACTACAGAGAGAGAAGAATTAGCCATGGTGTATGCACTAAAGAAATTCCAACACTACTTGTTGGGTGGACACTTTAAAATGTTTACTGATCACTCCACGTTGAATTACCTAGTCAACAAGCCAGTGTTGGGGGGAGAATATGCAAATGGATTCTCCTGTTTCAAGAATATGATTTTGAGATCATAGTTAAGCCAGGAAGAATGAACAAGGTACCTAACCAGCTATCAAGGTTGGAGCATGGTGAAGAACCCACTAGTCTAGAGGATACACTATCGGATGCACAACTGCTCACCATTAGGAAGGTGTATTACCACTTCGCAGACATAGTCCAGTTCCTGTCAACAGGAATGGATCCAAGTGAGTATACAATTCCTCAGAAGAAATAACTAGTGGTGCACGCTGCAAATTTTTCACTGATAGTTGATCAGTTATATAAGATGGGATCTGATGAGATACTAAGAAGATGTGTGATGGAGGTAGAGCGCCCACTGATCCTCACAGAATCTCATGAAGGCATGGTAGGAGGACATTACGCAGGGAAAGCAACTGCATAGAAGGTTTTGCGAGATGGCCTTTGGTGGCCTACATTACACAAAGATGCTAAAGAGTATGCCAGAGCATGTGATGTATGCCAAAGATTTGGAAGACCATCCCAAAGAGATGAAATTCCCTTAGCACCATAGATGACCCTACAAGCATTTGAAAAATGGGCCATCGACTTTGTGGGACCTATAAACCCACCAGGGAAATGCACAGGAGCAAGGTATATTGTTACTGCAATAGAATACTTGACTAGATGGGTTGAAGCCAGAGCAGTCAAGGATTGTAGTGCAACTATAACTGCGCATTTTATATTTGATGACATAATAACCAAGTTTGGATGCCCTAAGATCCTCATGAGTGATCAAGGTACACACTTCATCAATAAGATAGTGGAAGCCCTGACCGAAGAATTTGCAGTCCACCATAAAAAAAGTACACCTTACCATCCACAGGCAAATGGAACGATTGAAGCATTCAACAAGATCTTGTAGACAACATTGACAAATATTTGCAACATAAATAGGGATGATTGAGATTTAAGAGTACCAACGATACTATGGTATTATAGAACCACTTGCAAGAAATTAACAATGCAGACCCCCTTCAAGTTGGTTTATGGTCTTGAAGTTGTTGTCCCAATGGAGTACTTGTTACCAAGCTTAATAATTGTTTCACTTACAGACATGGATGATACCGGCAATGTTCGTGAAAGGCTTGCACAGTTGGTTGAACTAGAAGAAGACAGATTCATTGCAGGATTCCAGCAACAAGTTTAGAAGGAACGTGAAAAGGCCTATCATGACAGGCACATCAATAAGAAGGCACTTAAGCAAGGTGATTTAGTACTGATGTATGACAGTAAGTTTATCAAACACCCGGGGAAGTTCAGAACGTATTGGCTCGGACCATATGAGGTCTCTTATGTTACAGAAGGAGGAGATGCACAACTAAAGACATTGAAGGGAGACTAGAAGGAAGGATTTGTGAATGGGAGTCGACGAAAGTTGTACTATGACAACCATCTTCCTCGCAGCTCTCAATAAATGCAAGAGGAAAAGGGTCTAGGTACTAGGTGCAGTTGAAACTAGGTACCAGACACAGAAAAGACAATCTGCACAAGGTTGGAAAGGAGGCATAAAGCATAAAGCAAGGGTTTCACTACGTAGTCGAAAGTCAAAGTAAAACAAGAGGATCAGAGCTCAAGTGCCTCGAGACAAGTCATAGGTGAGTGTTGGGGGCCTGTTGGCCCTTGGTTATGGAAGGAAGCGAAGAACAAGGAAGAAAAT
Source organism: Picea sitchensis (assembly GCA_010110895.2). NCBI lineage: Eukaryota > Viridiplantae > Streptophyta > Pinopsida > Pinales > Pinaceae > Picea > Picea sitchensis. Next base: position 182,826 of record SNQJ01S0013129.1, read on the forward strand.
GTAAAAATATATCTTTGCAAGAGACACAATAACTGTCACTGAGTCGAAGTGAGCAAAAGAGAAGGAAGGATGGAGTGAAGTACAGAAAAGCAAGCCATTGGACGAGAAGATCAGGGATGACATATCATAAAGGAAGAAGGATCATGGACAAATTAGCAAGCAGAGAAAGCCGTCATTGGATGCTTTGAAGCACCGTGAGATGAAGAAGGAAAGACAGGCTGGCGAAGCCCGAAAAAAATGGGTCAAGTTGAACTAGGTTTTTAGACACTTAGGGTTTTGGTAATTAGGGTTTTGACACCTAGGTTTCAACCTGAGGCTATCGGTGAGGGATTGTAATGTATAAATAGAGGTTGAGAGGACCTAGGTCAGGTCGGTACTAACATTGGGTATTGATATTGATTGTTGTTGGTTAAGAGAGTATTGTCCTGTGAGAGAGAGGAGTGTTGAGAGTGAGAGCCTTCTGGTATTGTAAGATCTTCAGTTGGGTGCGAAGATCAAGTCCTGCGGCTGGGTGCGCAGGAAGGTGGGAGACAGAAAGAAGAAAAGAGAAGATCTGTCGACTAAGAGCACAGATCAGAACTATAATCTTTATCTTAATATATTAGAAGCACAGTTATGTGGACGTAGCCCTAGAGAGAGGGTGAACCACGTATATCTGGTGTTATGTGTGTGTGATTGTTGCCTGGATTTCTGTCATTGTTATACTGTTAATTGAATTATTGTGTTAGATCAGATGTATGTCTGCGCAAAGTATATCTAACTAATAAAGAGATATATGAATGATGCATTATTGTTGTATTAGTTCCACTTGATACTCCCCTGGTTGTAGACATCCCTGTCCTGCAACCCCCCTCTTAGTTATTTCGAGTGAGACTGCATCTGCTTTGTAGGTGTTGCCGAAAGGGCCAGTAGTTAGGGCTTGTTGGTGTGCTCTTGGAGTGAACCCTGGGTTTTCCCCTGTTCCAACAACCTGTAACTGTTGCGGCACGGTCCCGAAACTGGGCTCTAAGTTCCTCCACCCAAGGCCAAAGATAACAAGCAAAACCTCCAAATATTTTTGTTCCAAAAGGACCAATGAAGGCAAAGGATTTCTTCCTAAAAAGATAAGGAGAACGCAAATTCTAAAAACAAGGTTTTTTAGATGGGAAGGACAATCTCATATGCAAGGGGAAAAGGGGACTTGCAAGGCTAGAAGGAAAATGCTAGCATAAGGATGCATTTCTCTATTTTGTTTTTCCTCCACCCCAAGGCTCTAATTTATACTCCCTTTTGAAAGTTGGAGTAGTTATTAATGGGCTACAAGAGGTTGGGAACTTAGGGAACTAGTCAAATCCACCCGAAATATCATGATATTTTTTTTTTATCCAATTTAACATGTACACGTGTTGATAACTAGCAAGGCGCATATGTACGCGAGTTTCCTTAATGAGAGTCACGTATATCAAGCAAATTGGGGTTTTTTAAGTATTTTTGGGGAGGAAAAGGGGGATTTTGGTCCTGCAATTAGGGAAAGGGATGTAATGGAGGCCAATGAGTCATCATAATCATATGTGGTTAAAAAGGACGCTATAACAAAGAATGAGAAGTCGTAGAATTTTTTTTTTATTCAAAATATCTGTGTCTATAATAATTGATTGGCTCGATGTTTCAAGCTCTTTGGCTATAAGAATTGACTAGATCTATGGTTCACATATATACATTAATGATCAACAAATCTCTAGAAATATCATTGACCTATGTTCAATTCAACTTTAAAATTCAGTTTGTTTTATGTGTTGTGGTGTGCAAAGAGTAGTTTCCAAATAATCACATTATCAATGTCTCTCCCTCTTAAACATAAATGTTAATGCAAAAATATAATTTACATTGAATGGTTGTTTGGTTTCTTTCATATAAACTGAATAAGAGTTTCTTGTAAAATATTGTTGAAGGAGAATAACAAGGTTTTGTCTCAGTGACAAAAGTTGAATTGTTGGTGCCTTTGATTAAGTGATGAAGTTCATGTGCAAAGAAATAATTTGTTGAGATACAAACTACTTGTTATAGCTACTATTTCAAAAGGTAATATTTTTGGTATTCTAGGAAATCGACAACTTAGTACCCATTTCCAACAAACATATTATGCGGCGAAGTAAAACGTGATGATGTGGTTTTCCTAAATACTAAAGTTAATTTTGAGTACCACACACCCATTGAAGTTTGAAGATAGACATACTTATATACTAATATCCATTATGATGCAATTATCTTAATCTATGGTTTATTAAATTAAATTAATTACAAATAAAATACAAAGTTCCACTTTTTTTTGTTATGGTTAAATAAATTTTTATTTTGATTAATTATCACAAGAACAAAAACAATAATTATTATAACAAATGCAGGAACCAAGCTACACCACTACTTGTTGCATCAAGAGTAGTGAGCTAGGTGCTCCACAACCAAATGTGGCTGAGATATTGTCATGTAATGTTACATTACTTTAAGAAAGAACAAAAAACATTAAATAAAAAAACCATGTACTTACATATGTACATGATAACATCTAAAAAATTAAATTAGTATAAATTCATTTTAAACTTGGATCTATCAAGCACCTAGAGGAATCAAATTTATTAAGGTGTAATTTTTTTATCATTTAATATAAAATAAATTAATACATGACATGATATTAAATGATAAAAAAATAACAACTTTATAAATTTGATGGCTTTCAATACTTGATATATCTAGGTTTAAGATAGATTTTGCTAGTTAATTTTATTTCTCAAGATTATTGTTCCACATTTCTCGACGTTATTATACCTCTTTGACTTTGAATTTTTGAAGGCAATTTTGTTTTAATAAACTTGGAAAAATCAATGTAACCAAATTGTTTTTAAAATTTCAAGGTAACCGAAATGTTAATTTTTCCAAAAATCAACAATGTAAACAAATCATCACGCAAACTCATTGAAGCAATCCATTTAACTAATTTTCAACAATATTAAATCTAAATTGAAGGTTGTTGACGGGTCTAAATTCTCCCAAAAACATTAAGGGGTTACCCCTGGTAAGAAGTCCCAATTAGACCTCTCATCGTTTGGAATAGGGAACCCATATGGATTCTGGCTCGCCAGCCATTCACGGTTTGGCTTTACCAGTTGTGGCCCGATCCACTAATGAGGGTGAATGATGGATGGTCATGCAAATGGAAGATGTAGATGAAGACTATGTAAATGTAGGAATCTAACCTACTTCTAATCTATCCTATACTATCTAGGAGAGAACTAACGTGAGTGAATGAGCTGTAACATGAAACTAAATCTACCATAGCTTCACCCAAATAGTTTAAATGAAGAAATAAAATTAGATAACGCATGCACATGAATATATAACTAGAATAGTCAAAGCCACTATATCACATACATTGGCAGCTCATATGCTCAAGATATGAGAAATAATGAATAATAACAAAAATGCAAGAAAACACATGGTGTGTCAGAATAGTCCATACACAAGCATGCTCTTACAACCCATGTGAACAACAAACATTATTCTTGAAATAGTTCGCACCAAAACAAAAACGCATGTGACTCCTCTCTATCAAAATTTATCCCCGAGGGCTTCTCTATATTAATAGTTTCAAGAATAGTACATGAAAACCCTAAGGACTACTCTCCAATTTTAGTTGAAACTGTATTCCCAAAATACTTCAAAAGTGTACAATGTTTAAAGATCCAAAATCCCTTTCTTTGGGTACAATTGTAGTGTTTAATGAGGTTCAATATGACCCTTGGACTTTTGTCTTCCTCCGTGGCCTTTCGCCTTCCAACGTTTGTCTTATTCCCTTTGTAATGATGAGAAACAAACACATCAGTTACAATTTGAATTTGTCATTTAGCGTTAGTTGGCCATCATAGATATCGGCCATATGTTCCCTACGCACCATGAAGTTTGGCCTGGACATGGAAAGATATTCGTCATATGAGTTTAACAGTCGATTGTCCTAGGGTTCATATCTCCTCTTCAGCCATTTGTATTATATTTTCCTTGTAGTTTCTCTATCACTATGATAGATATTTTTATGGCTACTTTGTTGTTGTTGACTGTAGATTGCATCGCAAGGATGTTGAGCACAACCCTCCTCCACTCAATAATTGACGCCATTCAACATACAATAGATGAGAGTAACTCCAAATAAACTATCAATACTAATAATCTGAATGAAATAAATAAGGCATTAATTAATTTAAATATCATGTGAACTTCCCTGCATTCGATTCTTGTTTCATTTGTTCATGATTGAGGTGTTATGTTCTTCGGGGTTGCCAACAAGATACCAGATATTAATATTGAAAAATTAAGACAACAGTTTAGTAATTTATTAAAACATATAACTATAAAGTCATATATATCGGAAATACATTTCCAACGGTATAAAGAACACACGAAATGGACACGCGAGTCAAATGTTATGGCCATTTTACGAAAGGCATTTTTTTGAGGTTTCAGGGGAGTTAATGAGAACTCATCTTATTTGCATCGGAGGAGTTTATGGGAACTCCTTCGATGGGCATCAGAGGAGTTTGAATGAACTCCTCTTATTAGAATCAAAAGCCGAGTTATGAACCTTTCCGTTGTAAGTGTTGATATTTTGGTAGTTGCGGAAGGTATTAACCTCCACGTGTAACCTATGACTTAGAATAGAATATTCCACAAGCAAGTGAACCATTTAACAGATGTGTGGAAACCATAGAATACAAGTCAGCCTATCAGAATATTATCTTCAAGAAATACAAGTCGGCTCCACAAAAAAAAGATAAACAAAAAATATAATTACTAGAAAGTCAGGTCGACCCGTCCAGAAAATTCATTGGACAGATTAATATAAATAGAGGACATTTTAGCTCATTTGTACACCAAGTTAAAGCACAATTCTTGTGGAGAGCTATAGTTGCAGTTGCAGCTGCAACTATAAGAAGTAATAAGTGTGCATGGTCATCTCTTGGTCTTGGTCTCTCTCTTGGTGATTCTCTTGGTGACATTTGGTGATTCTCTTGGTGACATTCTTGGTCTCTCTCTTGGTGATTTTCTTGGTGATATTCTTGCTAAGTATGGTGAAAGTTAGAGAGAGAGAGTAGTGCAGTTGCATCTAATGCAGTTTTGTATGGTACTTGTTATTTGGCTATGGAGACTCTCTCTCTTTTGCACTACCCTTGGAGAAGGAGCGCTCTACTTGTCTTGAGTTGTTGTTGTAGTTAGCAACTAGGGTTTATCTATTGGTTTTAGAGTAGGCTTCCTGAAATCATTATAAGTAAAGTTTAGTTTGCTCAGGGGTGGAATATGAATGCCTATGGCTGGGGGACAATGATGTGACATTGTCTATGGTTAAACGAGCATACCAAAATTTCAACATGGTATCAGAGTTGGTTTCCTTCGTAATAGTATAATCGTTGGATGGAAGATCCTTAGTTTCCCCCATTTCCAAGCTCCTTGAGAACTTATTGAACTCACTAAGAAGGTCACCTAAGTAGGGTGCATCTCTTCCTCAGATCAGATATGTAAATTTCTGAAGTTGATATATTAGGGTTTCGTCATAAAAAACCTCAAGTTTGCAATGTCAGTTCCTTCATGCCAGTGCCTTCGTACTAGATGCAGTGCCAGCACTAGTTGTAGTACCAATTGAATTAAATTTTATGTGAAACATTGGGCCTAATATTTTGTAACACCCCGGGTTTTTGAACCCCTATTTTAAATAATGTATTGTTACAATGCGAAGACGCAAGAGTTCCCAAATAATTAAAAGAGGCCAGTGTGCCTAAGAAATGTAATGTTTTTATCATTATTAATAATAAACACATCAATGGCTTCTAGACAGACAAGGACTAGAGTTATAGGGGGCTATGATTCCACAAGAGATGGGGCTTGATGGGATAAGTGCTTATTTATTTTATATTACCCATTTTGTGTAATGGGGGGGGAATCAGTTATGTGAGATCTTGGGGGAAGGCCAAGAGGTTCTTGACCCCCACGAATTACTTGAACATGTCCATGGTATGATTGGGGGGTTGGGTTTTGTTCTTATCTCACTCCCATTCTCGTCTGGTGCTACTTCTAGTCGCCTCACTCGTTCACGCATTCATTCATTCGTTCATGCATACACTCCATTGCTTTTTTCACACATTTCCTAGAGATCTCACTCCATTCATTTCTGTCACCCACTCATCCTTCCTCATCCCTATCTTGGCTTGGGAAAGGGAAACAAATTGTCGAAGAGTAGCCATGGTATTGTTGGCTATAGTGGTTTCTGGTGTAATCCAACCATGACGTGAGGCCTGCACATCTGAGGTTCATTGTCCTGTGTCCAACCTTGTTCACAATTGCAAGTCCTGAGGGTTCCAACATGGAAATTTTGGACCAGTTGCATGGGAGCCCTAGAAGGAGAAGGATTGCCTAAGGGACTACGTGGCAGATAAGGGTGGAGGTCCATTGTCTTGGGTGGTGCAAGCTAGGTAGAAGAGAGTTGGGTACTTGGGTTTATTTGAATGTTGGGAAATCCTGTGAGAGCTTGAGTGTTGACTAGATTGGGAAACCAAGTAACACTCTGGAACCGTCCTCGTGGATTCATAGCCCTGGCTCGAGGGTGACACTGTTGTTGAGATTTGGAGCAGTAGTGTATATGGTTGGGTGGAACGTCCTTGGTATACAACCAATTGGTGTCCTCTTTTATAAATATAAGTGCTCTTTGTTATGTTATTATTTATCTGTATATGAATGTATTCTGTTGTGTATTTACTTATCGTTTAATTGAATCTTTAGATTATGCATGCTTGTTGTTTATTGTTGTGCATGTCGTCAGACCTTTTCTTTTATGTGTCTTTATTAATTCAAAAAGGTATCGATAAGAGAATGAATTCCAAGGGTGGGCTTGAAGGTAGCATACCCCAGCATGTGGGTGACGGGGCATGTTATAGATTGGTATCAGAGCTTCTGGTTGAAACACCGAGCCGGTATGGGCTGGGTCTGTTGGTCAAAGTCTCGTGGTTGAGATATAATTTTGACCATGAAGTCGAAAAGCTCAGGATGAATGGCGCTGCAAAGTTTGCCCAGAAGCCAGAGCGTTGTAGATCCTTTGTAAGAGATCGTGGGATCGTGACCGTCCCTTTCAAATTTGGGAGTGATTGCCACTATGGGATAAAGAGAGATCTGGGATCATTGGATCAGAGAGCAGATGAACAAGGGCCATCCGATGAAGGAGAAGCCAAGGTTAAGTCACAACCATCATATCTCATTGGAGAGAAATCGACGGTGGGGAGACATTGCGGGGATCAGGAAGAAAATTAACGTTTCTATAGGTTGTGAGCCCGCAATCACTCAGGATCATTGATCTTCTATATCAAAAGATCAACGATGGATATCAATATCACTATGAACGATCATCTTCGCTTTGCAGAGATTGACAAGGAAATTAAAGAGTAAGCAAGTTGAGTATCCACAATCGCTTGTGGTCGTTGATATTCAAGTAAGAGACATGTGTCAGTTGTTTTCTCAGTTCGAGGATTCAGTGTTCGGGTGTTTTGAAGTGTTATAGTGTGAATTATTCTGAAGCCCAAAGCTCTGGAGCATTGAAGTAGTAAAGCTTCGGAGAGCGGCAGTTCGGGGAGTTAGATACTTCGACGTTCGAGAGAAATGATGTGTTGTGTTACGAAAAAATTCGAAGCCTGGAGTCTCAGATCTCTTATCGACCGTGGATCTCAGCCAGGAGCATGGACCATTGATTCTTGAAACATTTGTGGGTTTTTCTAGTTCGGCGTTCGGAGGAAGTGAAGTGTTGTGCAGTAAGATCCTCTGAAGCCCGGAGTACAGCAGTCTCGGAGTGCCAGAGTGACGTGGTATGATGATGTCACCTAGGGTGGCGTGGACCCAGTTATGTGTGCCACATGTCAACTTGATTGGTTCCTTTTAAATACCTTATGTGCCAGTTGGAACTCGACACATGTCACTCATCGATTGAGCCACGTGAAATCTCCATATTTTGACATGTAACACCCCTAGTGCACAGTTCTAAGAAGACCTCGAAAGTTCGTAATTTTGATGTTAGGGATTTTTCAGCTGCATATTTGTAATGACCTCCGAAGAGCCCCTCCGGGAGTTCGCTAGTTTGACCTTTGGGATAAATAAGGTGTTAATTTAGCAAATCTTCTGAAGCCCAAAGTTTCGAAGTACCAGAGTCCCGAGGCTCCAGGGAACACCTGTTCGAAAGTTCAATGTTCGAGAAATGTGTTGTGTTACACTGAGAAGTTCTTTGGAGTCCTGAAGCTTCAGAGCACCGAAGTAGTAAAGCCCCAAAGAGAAAGGGTTCGAGAGTTCACAGTTCGACGTTTGGGTGTTTTGGAGTGTTCTGGTGTGAGAACCTCCGAAGTTTTGAAGTCTCAAAGATCTAGATAAGTTCTTTCATAGATAAGCACAGGTTCATGACTGTGGTCACATGCAATTGAGAGATGAGGGAGAAGGGCTAATGACCGAACTATTGCTTTCAATATAAAAAAAAATTAAGAAGGATTTAGCCACGGTTTCAAGTCATGGTCACCTGGGAAGGTGGTTTGAAGGGAGTGCCTGTGCAGAACTAAATTATGTATCGGCTAAGGGATAACATGGAAGTGTTATACGGTGTATATTGATACATATATATATTCTTCATGAACTAAAAATAAGAAAACAAAAAAGAACCTATAACACTATTGACAATTATGGTTATCATATGCATAATTCTAAAAAAATGGTCACTTGCACATTTTGCAGAATTAAGAGATTAAAAACATCAGCTCAGAATGCATATTGAAGAAATGGAAGAAGGCAAGGGAGCCTCCAGCCATGATAAGGAGGCCGAAGGCTAGAATACCAGAGTTGGTAATGCAGAGACAGAGTCCAATGGACGCAAGGGAAGAGGAGAGTAGGAAACATTAATAGAAACTATAAGAAGTCTGAAAATAGAAGTGCATAGCTACAAAGCAAACAATGAGAGAATGATGAGAAAGAAAATTCAGATAAATGCTCGAGTGCTGCAAATATTAAATCAGTTGTAGAGGAAAATGAAGAAGGGATCAAACTCAAAACAAGAGGAAGAAGGCAGGTTTCTTGAAAGAAGAGAGGATTGTGGAAGAGTTGGTTATTCGAGAAATGTCAGCAGAACTCATAGACACCACTCACCTCCTTACTTAGAAATAAATTTTTATGCATCGAAATATTCCCTAAGAAGTCTAGAGGTGTCTCCTGTAAGGCACCAAAGAAGGAGACAAGAAGTGGACAATTTTCAAGGAGAGTTGAGGAAGCTTAAGACACCCTCTTTTAATGGTGAAAAATAAAGGGAAGATGATGTCGAGGCATGGTTTCTTGGAAATCGGGATGTATTTTCAATTGCATAACTATTCATCAAACCTGGAAGCCAAGATTTCCACCTACCACTTACATGGAAAAGCTAGAATGTGGTGGGATCAACTGAAGTAAGTCGAACATATTAATGAGAATAGGATCACTTGGAAGTAGTTCAAGAAGTACTTCTAGAAGGAGTACCTCTCAAAGCATTTCTATGACAAGAAAATGCAGGAGTTCTTTGAACTCAGGCTGGGAAGTGTGACTATGGAAGAATATGAGAAGAATTTCTTGGGATTGTTAAAATATTTTGGGTTTATAAATGATGAAAAGGTAAAGATACAGAGGTTTTTGAGTGGATTTCCATTCTTTTATAAAGAAAAGATTAGGTATGATGATCCCAAGACCTTGACTGAGGCCATCAAGAAGGATAAATACCTATATGAGCAATGCCATGGCAGAGAATCCCTACATAAATCTTGGAAGGATAAGAAGAAGGAGAAGTCTGATCAAAGAAGGAAAGGATTCAAACCTCCCTTCAATAGGAATGAGCCTAATAGAAGTCATCAAGATCAGTATGCTAAGGGTGAATCCAAGAAAGAAGACTCCTTGGGAAAAAAGGGGAATACCACCTATCCAATGTTGGGGATGAAAGGAAGATCACCTATACAAGGATTACCCACATAGAAAAGACAGAGTGAAGACTATGCACAACGTATAAGAGGCTACAACAGTCGAATATATGGGAAGAATCTATGCAGCTTTAAATGATCGACAAGCAGAGTTTTAGTCCAATATGATCGAGGTAGAGATCATAAATCATCATGTTGCTATTTTAATTGATTCAGGAGCAAGTCATTGTTACATTGATCCTAAAATAGTGAATATATTACATTTGGAGAAAAGTAATCTTGGAAAATCAAGTTTAGTTAAGTTAGTCACTGGAACCAAAAGGAGAATCCATGATATGGTCAGATGATGTTCCATAAGTCTTAATGGTGTGAATACAAATGTTGATCTAAATATCATACCATTGGGGTCTTATGATATTCTAATTGGAATGGATTGGTTGGACAAGCATCATGTTGTCCTAGATTGTCATAGCAAGACATTTACATGTCTTGATGAAGATGGAAATCAAAACACTATGAAAGGAGTTCCAAGAACCATCTCTATAAGGGATATTTCAGCCTTATAGTTGAAGAGATGTCTTAGAAAAGGATGTCAATTGTATGCAGCTCATGTGGAAGAGCCAGAAAACATGAAGGGGCCAAGCCTTGAAGATTTATCGGTACTACAGGAATTTGAGGATGTATTCCAAGAAATACCAAGGTTACCCCCAAAAAGGGACATAGACTTCTCTGTTGATCTAGTGCCAGGAGCTTACCTGGTGTCAAAAACACCTTACAGAATGAGAACACCAGAGTTAAAATAATTACAAATGTAGTTGGAGGAATTGTTGAAGAAAGGGTACATACATCCAAGTGTTTCACCTTGGGGAGCACTAGTAATCTTTTTCAAAAAGAAGGATGGAACCTTGAGGTTGTGTATTGACTTTTGACAACCAAAAAAGTATACTATAAACAAAAAGTATCCTCTACTTAGAATTGATGACCTCTTTGATCAGCTAAGAGGAGCAAAGATATTTTCAAAGATTGACCTGAGGTCGGGATACCATCAGGTAAGAATCAAGGAAGAATAAATCCATAAGACAGCCTTTAGGACCAGGTATGGGCATTATGAATTTTTAGTGGTGCCATTTGGACTAACCAATGCACCAGTTGTCTTTATGTGCTTAATGAATGGCATATTCAGAAATTATTCGGATAAGTTTGTCATCGTGTTCTTGGATGACATACTTATCTATTATAAGTCTGAAGAGGAGCATGAACATCACTTAAGACTGGTATTGCAAGTGTTGAGAGAACATCAGTTGTATTCCAAGTTGATTAAGTGTTCTCTTTATCAAAAGAAGATCCATTACTTGGGACACATTATTTCAGAGCATGGCATAGCAGTAGATCCAGAGAAGATTGAAGCCATTAGAGGATGGCCAACACCCAGAAATGTGTCAAAAGTCAGATCTTTTATGGGATTAGTTGGTTACTACAGAAGTTTCATAGTAGGGTTCTCTAAGATTGCTCATCCCATCACTTCTTTGCAAAATAAGGGAACTAAATTTGAATGGACACCTAAGTGTGAAGAGAATTTTAATCTGTTGAAGGAATTACTTACTAGTGCACCCGTGTTGAAGACTGCTGACCCAAATGAAATTTTTGTGGTATGTACAGATGCATGTAAGGAAGGACTTGAGGGAGTCCTCATGCAAAATGGACATGTCATTGGTTATGATTCCAGGAAGCTTAAGGAACATAAGAGGAACTATGCCACACATGACTTGGATCTTGTTGCCATTGTCCACGCCTTGAGGATGTGGAGGCATTATCTCATGGGGAAGAGATTTGAATTAAGGACAAACCACATTGGCCTGAAGTATCTTTTTGAACAACCAACCTTGAATGCCAGGAAAATAAGATGGATGGAATTTTTAAGTGAATATGACCCCGATATCAAGCATATCAAAGGAAAAGAGAATAAATCTTCTGATGCACTTAGTAGAAGAGTGCATCTCATGCATGCTACTGTTGTCAGTATGCATCAGTCAGACTTGAAGAGAGGAATTTTAGATGGTCGTGTTACAGATCAGCATTACCTACAGGTAAAGGAAATCTTATATCAAGGAGATGTACAACAAAAAATAGAGTATGAGATAAAGGAAGATGGATTACTCATGCATAAGAATAGAATCTATGTTCCTAGTTCTGGAGGACTGAGGAATTTGGTATTGAAGGAAATGCATGATGTTCCTTATGATGGACATCCCAGTTACCAAAAAACAATTACAATGGTATGAAGCCAATTCTTTTGTCCGATAATGAAAAAGGATGTTGTTGATTACATCGCTTGATGAATGGAATGTCAGAAGGTGAAGGCTGAGCATAGGCACCCAACGGGTTTGCTGTAGCCATTACCAAACCTAGAGAAGAAATGGGAAGTCATAACCATTGATTTCATAACTAAATTACCCAGGACAACAAGGCAACATGATTCAATCATGGTGGTGGTTGAAAAATTAACAAAGGCTTCTCATTTTGTCCCTATAAAAACAACACATACAACAACTAATATTGCAAAAATTTACGTGAGGGAGATTGCTAGGTTGCATGGGATATCTAGGACAATTGTCTCGGACAGAGATACAAGTTTACCTCCAATTTCTGGAGGGGATTGTTTAAAGGATTTGGTACAAATCTAAACTTTAGCACAGCATACCATCCCCAATCAGATGGACAAACAGAGAGGGTCAACCGAGTAATTGAAGATATGCTGAGAATGTATGTGATGGATAAGCCATCTAAGTGGGAAGCTTACTTGCACTTGGTTGAGTTTTCATATAATAATGGGTATCAAGATTCATTGAGAATGAGCCCATTTGAAGCCTTGTATGGTAGGAAATGCAATACTCCAATGAGATGGGACAACCTAGCAGATAGAGTGGTACTTGGGCTAGAGTTTCTCAAGGATATGGAAGACCAGATGGGTAAGATCAAGCAGAATTTGTAGGCAACTCAGGATAGATAGAATTTTTCTGTAGATAAGAACCATACATCTAGATAATTTAAAGTAGGGGATCATGTACTTTTGAAAGTGAAGCCCAAGAAAAGCTCCTTGCAATTGGGTAGTTGTACAAAGTTGCCAGCCAGATTCTGTGGTCCATTTGAAATATTGGACATAATAGGGATAGTTGCATACATGCTTGCATTGTCTGCTTCCATGAATGTGCATAATGTATTTCATGTCTCTTTACTAAAGAAATATGTACATGATCCTAACCATGTTATTGATTAGAATCTGATTCAGGTAGAGACAGAGGGAGACTTTCAGGTTTAGTCAGTGCAGGAATTGGACAGAAAGGTCAAAATGCTTCGGAATTGAGTTATAGAGCTGGTAAAAGTTAAGTGGGCCTATTATAGTCCTAAATATGCTACATGGGAGCATGAATATGCCATGCGGGCAGAGTACCCGCAATGTTTTGAATAAATTTTGATATTTCGATCTCTATTTTGTATATGGACTAAGGACAATGCCAAAATAGGGTGGGGAGGATGTAACACCCTGGGTTTTTGAGCCCCCATTTTAAATAATGTAGTTTTACAATGCGGAGAGGCCAGAGTGCCCAAACAATTAAAAGAGGCCAGTGTGCCTAAGAAATGTAATGTTTTGATCATTATTAATAATAAACACATCGTTGGCTGCTAGACAGACAAGGACTAGAGTTATAGGGGGTTATGATTCCACAAGAGAGGGGGATTGAGGGGCTAAGTGCTTATTTATTTTATATTACNAATGGGGGGGGGATTAGTTACATGAGATATTGGGGGAATGCCAAGAGGTTCTTGACCCCCACGAATTACTTGAACCTATCCATGGTATGATTAGGGGGTTGGGTTTTGTTCTTCTCTCACTCTCATTCTCGTCTGGTGTTGTTGTTGGTCGCCTCACTCGTTCACTCATTCATTCATTTGTTCACACATACACTCCATTACTCTGTTCGCACATTTCCTGGAGATCTCACTCCATTCATTTATGTCACCCACTCATCCTTCCTCATCCATGTCTTGGTTGGGGAAAGGGAAACGAACTGTCGAAGAGTAGCCATGGTATTGTTGGCTATAGTGGTTGATGGTGTAATATAGCCATGACTTGAGGCATGCACGTTTGAGGTGTGTTAGCATGTGTCCAGCCTTGTTCACATCTGTGAGTCCTGAGGGTTCCAGCATGGATATTCTGGACTAGTTGTGCGGAAGCCCTGGAAGGAGAAGGACTGTGTGGCAAAGAAGGGTGGAGGTCCATTCTCTTGGGTGGTGCAAGCTGGGTAAAAGAGAGTTGGGTACTTGGATTGCTGTGAATACTGGGAAATCCAGTGAGAGCTTGAGTGTTGAATGGAATGGGAAACCAAGTAACACTCTAGAACCGTCCTTGTGGATTCATAGCCCTGGCTCGAGGGTGACATTGCTATTGAGATATGGATCAGTAGTGTCTACGGTTGGGTGGAACGTCCTTGGTCTGCAGCCATTTGGTGTCCTCTTTTATAAAGATAAGTGCTCTCTGTTATGTTATTATTTATCTGTATATGAATGTATTATGTTGTGTATTTACTTATCGTTTAATTGAATCTTTAGATTATGCATGCTTGCTAGTTATTGTTGTGCATGTCGTCGGACCTTTTATTTTATGCGTCCTTATTAATTCAAAAAGGTATTGGTAAGAGAAAGAAGTCCAAGGGTGGGCTTGAAGGTAGCGTACCCTGACCTGTGGGTGGTGGGGCATGTTACATATTTGGTTGTTCTAGTGCACCTTACCCTAGAACATCTCCAGTTATCTTTAGATTTCAAGTTGGAGCACTTTGAAGTTTTAGATTTCATCATTGCTTGTCACTACTGCCAGATGGTGACACTATATGTCATTGATGTTGGAGGTATGTACTTATATATGTTTAAATTGTATCCCTATTTTGAGTGTGATTGCATGAGAATGGATCTATAGTCCAAGAAACAATCGTAGATCGAGAGGGATCTCAGATCAAACACATTCAGAGGAACAACGCACTCCAGGTTTGATTATTTTGAAATTCCTCTAGTTTTTATGGAATTATTTTGATATTATGAACATCTAGTTGTATTTTGATCTATTGAAGTTATAGTAACCTCTTTTCAAAGTTAAAGTTATAAGTTGACTCTAGTAAAAGTATTAGATTGATTAAGGTTGAGATTTTCGATTTTACTTGCATTATATTCCCTAACTAAGATTTATGTCAGGAAAGCATATTGTCTTAAGTACAGGGGACAAGTTGGAGAGGATATTTGTCGTCTTGAGTGAAGGAGACTCGAAAGAAAATCAACAACACTCATTCTTGAAGATAAGACACCAGGTTCCAGGTTTGATTGATTAAATTAATAAGTTTCCAATTGCACATATCAAGTTTAATAATTGCTACATTACTAGTTGTGACAACAACCCTTGAAAGGTTCTATTACTACTAGATACAATGAATACTTGGAAGCATGTGAGTACTATTGATACAAATTCTTATTCTACTTAGTCACAAGATGAACTAACATCTCCTCTAGGAGATACTTCTTGTTTTTCTTCTAGGAAGGTCACCTTGGTAATAATATGATGATTACCATGAGATTGTCTTTTATTCTTGTTGACATAGATATGTTCTTATGAAAAATCTATTATACTTTTTGTTTTTTGTTCTGGACAGGTTACCATGGAGGAATGATTGATCACAACACTAGAAGAGTGTTGTTTCTATTTATTATTATTTTATTTTTATTTTGGTTCATGTTCCAAGCAGGTCACAAGCAATAGCTCTTAGAAGGAGCTACTATGATTATTGTTCTAATTCTTGTTTTTATGATGATAAGAGTATTATTCTGGTCCACTATTTTCCCTTTGTTGTTCTTGTTTTGGGAAGGTCACAAGTGATAAATCTGAGGGAAGTTATAGTGACGATTGAAGGAGACAACATATTAGATGGTCTATAGTTTGAGACATGGAGAAGACTATCCATATAAGAAGTTGTATACATGACCGTATACATCCATGTACCAAAGAAGAAGAAGATGAAGAAGGGTACTTTTGTGAGATACAGAGTATCTCATATGGAGATTGATTGTATGGAGAAGAAGGCTCCAAATATGATCGAACAAATCCCTCTAGTGTAGTTGATCACAGTTTAGATCATCATGAAGAGTTAGTAGATCCAAAAGGGTCTGCCTAGAATCGTTGTAGTTAAACCAAGAAGAGACCAGTGTGGTCCCATGAAATTTTGTAGGATGCAACATTGATGAGACATATCATGAGGACCAGATGGCTCCACCGATGGTGAGGCAGGCGACCCCACTGAGTACCATCTTAGAAGGAGCTAGAGTTTAGAGGGAGACAACCCTCACAATCCAGTAGAGAGGAGCAGCCTCCCCAGGACCATTCATAGGAGAATTCAAAGGAAATCATCACACATAGAGGGAGAAGATGGCTCTGAAGATTATACAGACTCAGAGGGAGTGAAGCTTCAAAGGGAGAATGGAGACTCATATACTTTCAGATTCAGATGGAAGAGAGAGACATCTTCTAGGACTGACATACAAGTGCCATGGGTTGAGTAGGATAGATCGAAGCTTCAAAGGATTTGAGGAGATATGAGATCTTATGAGAAGATTTTTTTTCTTCAGTAGACTTTTCTATAGTGACCAAGGAGGAAGCCGCTCATAAGGACTGGGATATATATCTTTTCCTTGGTTTCGAGACTAGAAGGGAAGTCAGTGGTGACTTCCAAGTTGATTTACAATATCAAGCATGCTGCAGATAAATATCCTAGAGATGTACAAATCCTTATTTGTGTCTAGAAGATTCTCCCAGCAAGAGGGAGAATACTATGACAAGACACTTGCTCCAGTATATTTCTACTAACGAACATGTAGCAGATATGTTGACCAAGCCTTTGTCAGGAACAAGCTTGGAGTGGTCCAATTTTTTTTTCTCCAGTAGTGATAATTGATGTATTCCCTAGTAGTGAGAAGTGATGTGATCCCCAATAGTGGGAGCTACTCCAGTGCAGGTTGGTACTCCAACGCAGGCTAGTATGCTATCCAACATAGGTTGGTACTCCAATGCAGGCCGGTATGCTACCCTAGCACAAGTTGGTACTCCAACGCATGCTGGTATGCTACCCCAGCACAGGTTGGTACTCCAACGCAGGCTAGTATGCTATCCCATCACAGGATGGTATGCTACCTCAACGCAGGTTGGTACTCCAATGTAGGTTGGTATGTTACCCCAGCATAGGTTGGTACTCTAATGCAGGCTAGTATGCTACCCCAACACAAACTGGTACTCCAACATAGGTGGGTATTCTACCCCAACGTAGGTTGGTACTCCAACACAAGTTGGTATGCTACCCCAGCACAGGTTGGTACTCTAATGTAGGCTGGAATTCTACCCTAGCGCAGGTTGGTACTCCAACTTAGGTTGGTATGTTACCCCAACCCATATTGGTACCCCAACGCATGCTGGTATGCTACCCCATTGCAGGTTGGTACTCCAATGCAAGCTGGTATGCTACCCTAGCATTGGTTGGTACTCCAATGTAGGTTGGTATGCTACCCCAGCGTAGGTTGTACTCCAACACAGGCTGGTATGCTACCCCAGTGCAAGTTGGTACTCCAACACAGGCTGGTATATTACCCCATCACAGGTTGGTATGCTACTCCAACGCAGGCTGGTATGTTGCCCCAATGCAGGTTGGTATGCTACTCCAACGCAGGTTGGTATATTACCCCAATGCAGGTTGGTATATTACCCCAATGCAGGTTGGCATGCTACTCCAACAAAGGATGGTACACTACTCCAGTGAAAGTGCAGAACTTCTTATGATGGCTAATGTGCAACTATGATGGCGATACTAGTTACATGATTTGCTTGATCATATGATAGCCTGTGTGTCTATGGTGATGCTACTTGTAGACTGGTCTGCAAGACCATGTGACTCTTGCCCATGCCATGTGAAATGGATGGATGTGTTTGAGACCAGTACATAAAGAACATTTTAGTTAATACCTCCCTAGCTAAGAGGGAGTGTTGATGATTTGGTAGTTGCAAGAGGTATTAACCTCCATGTGTAACCTATGACTTAGAATAGAATATTCCATAAGAAAGTGAACCATTAAACATATGTGTGGAAACCCTAGAAGACAAGTCATTCTAGCAGAATAAATAATATTACAATATTATCTTCCATAAATACAAGTCATCTCCACATGAAAAAGATAAACAAAAAATATAATTACCAGAAAGTTAGGTCAACCCAACTAGAAAAGTCACTGTATAGATTAATATAAATAGAGGACGTTTTAGCTCATTTGTACACCCAAATAGAGCACAAGTCTTGTTGAGAGCTACAATTGCAGTTGCAACTACAGCTGCAAGGAGGAATAAGGGTGCATGGTCATCTATTGGTCTTGAGCTCTCTCTTGGTGATTCTCTTCATATCATTCCTGGTCTCTCTCTTGGTGATTTTCTTGGTGATATTCTTGGTAATATTATTTCTAAGTATGACGCAAGTTTGAGAGAGAGAGAGTAGTGCAACTGCAGTTGTTGCAGTTGTGTATGGTACTTGTTCTGTGGATATGGGGAGACTCTCTTGTGTGATATCCTTGGAGAAGGAGCGCTCTACTTGTCTTGAATTGTTGTTGCAGTTAGCAACTATGGTTTATCTATTGGTTATGGAGTAGGCTTGTCAAATTATTCTAAGTAAAGGTTAGTGTGCTCAGGGGTGGCATATGAATGCCTATGGTTGGGATACAATGATGTGACATTGTCTATGGTTAAACTAGAATACCAAAATTTCAACAGTAAGCTGGGGATAAGTTATGAAATTCGTCGAATGATTGTGTTGGTGCGCAATCTTTTAAGCTCCCTAGGAAAGTGGCCGTTGCACTATCTGAGCCTAAATTTCTATCATGCGTCGATGTTGTCCTCATTTATAGTTCATATGACATTTGTTTATAATTTTGTGGGGGTTTTATTATTTTACAAGGGAATTTCTCAGATTCTGCGACTAGAGAAGAGTGTTGTTCTTCGCCACTAGCAGTAACGGAGTTTGCCAAACAAGAAACTGCCCCCATTTTATCTACCAAAGACCGTGATTGTAATATGAGATAAATCGTGCCTTGGGGTTTTGAATATTTCAAACACGAAAGAAAAGGGTTGGCGCAGATGACTGGAGAGATTGAAAACCATTCCCTCCATCTCTTCATACTCTGCAACACTTCCAGGTACATCGGTCTCTTTCTTCCCCAAGATCAGAATTTGCTTCTTAATAATCACTTCCTCCAAGTATAGCATTGGGTAACGATACATGTTCCAAAGCTACATATGAACCCTCATGTGTGAATTGAAGGGGAAGGGAGAGATCCCAAACGACATAGATATCACTATAATATACAAGGATAAGATTTCAAGGGATAATTACATTTATGATTTGAATAGGGAGGGTTGGTGAATTATTGAAATACTTATGGATCCTTAGTTATGTCTTATGGATCTACTATGTTCATGAAAAGAAGGATGACTTCTCTTAGGCACATGAAGATTATAATTTATGGCTCTATGATAATAGAAATGACAATTATTCTAAAATATTGTGAATATTAAATAAATAATAAATAACAAGTGGTATGAAACTTATTGTCTCAATAACCATTTTTTTTTCTTCGAGCCAAAAACACAATAGAACATTCATTAATCCATTTTTGCATATATCATTGGCTCTATTTTCTGCTAATGAAAAGAATTGCCTAAAGGTTAAGAATATTGCATGTAAACAAACATTGAAATTTGTTGAGAAGCTTTCCCACAACTATCCCCTTCAAATAATTGTTTTCTAACTATATGATGCAAGTGCCCTACAAGTTGTTTCTTTAGAGCATCAAAAGCCATCTCCAACTACTCTATTGGTTGCATTGTTATTGTACATTAATAAACCATAATAAATCAAAACCATCTCCACAAGTGTTCTCAACAATTCTAAGCAAGGTTTCATAACATTTTTTTATTAATTGGAGTAAATTCCAAGTTTACCTTTACTAACATACTCCCCACACTCTGAGTAATAAATTGACTTTCAATAGCATGGTAATCATGTTCTCAACAATTCTAAGCAATGTTTCATAATACTTTTTTATTAATCAGAGTAGATTCCAAGTTTACATTGGCTAACATCCTCCCCACGGTGCAAGTAATAAATTGATAGCATGGTAGTCACATTCCATTGGGATCAAGAACACACAATCGTTGTGCGGCCAGATATTTTTATGCACGCAACATCGTGATAAGCATGATAATAATGGATGGGAATTCCTGAAGGTCTCCAACCTGCCATGATGTCAAAGGCTCTGGTGTACCATTTTTCATGCATATTGTGGATAACTCTGAACGGACAGATGGAAATTGTTCATAGGTTCTAACAGACACGATATTGGGTAGTGTGGATAAGTCTGAATTTACAAATGGCAATTGTTCATAGGTTGTTGACAGACGACGAAGGCCTTGGACAAACCTCCCCTTATATAACACCTTCGGTGTAAAAATGGGGGGAACGTGGAGGGGGGAACGTGGGCCATGGGTCCTCCCCTCTATGTCACACACCTTTACTTAATACATTTCCTTGTTATTTTTAACACGTTAAACGACCACATTAACACATCATTCCTTTTGCATAATTTAAGAACCTTTGTTGAGACATTTTGTATTTTATTTAACATTTTTATTTAATTATTGTGTTTTTTGGATTAGATGGGATTTTAAATTTAAACTAAATAAAAATTATTTAAATTTAACATTGTAAATTGCATAACACAAATATTTTAATTGGAGCGATTTTGCGTGGAGGCGTAACTTTAAAAGAAAAAACAGACAGGTGTCAATGCTGTTGGATGACTTTAAAGACTCATAACTTTCTCATACGACGTTGCATTTAAGTGTCATTTTGTGCACTGTGAAGTATGCAAAGAGGCGCTTTTGGAAAGCCAATTACCCATGACAAACGAACATCTTATCTATGTAACAATCGACATGGCCAAATTCGGGCAAGAAACCCTGGGAGCTTCTTTCTAGCAATTTCGGGCATCAGATTTCGATTCCGTGAGTTGTCATGGAATTGTGATGCCATAAAACATATGAGTAGCCTGTTTCGAGGGTCAAAATTTCATTTTGACAGATGCAGAAAAATTGAGCTCGAAGGTATTTTTAATGGAAGATTGAGTCTTGCTTCCATTGATGCTTCACCCAAATTAGATTTTGTCAGTTGTTGGGTCATTTGTGGTGTATAGGATCCTGATTCACCCATTCAAAGTGAGGTTATGTGTCAATATTATAAAGTTATAAATCCACCAAAACAACCTACTAACGTCCAACGTGCTTAGTACTGTCTAGGAGTTGAAAGGACCAAATTTCTTCTGAATTGTGTTTCAGAACCAACACAAGACCAATAGATGTTTTGGTTAACCCATTTGATGCTAAGAAATGATTTCACAATGAATATTTAGTCATAACATCAAAAAATGCAAAGCAAACAAGCTAGTACCATGTGCGTGAAGAAAGCCATTGGGGACACTAAAAACTTGATTACGGTTGTAATCTGAAGTGGATCAGGTGAGATAGGCAATCAGGGACCAGTTGTCTAGATAGGCGTGGACAGTTAAGTCATTGAGAATGTAAGGAGATTGGCTGATGGGTGCAGCGAGAAGGATCCGAGCTAGAGGAGAATGAGATAGACCTCAAGGCGAAGGTGAGTCGTGTTGACTAAGTCAACGTTGGTGAGAAGAGGAAGATCATCGTCGATGTGTTTGGTGATGATGAGGGGTTGACACTCTTTCACTAATGCATCAAGGATAGGCGAGGGAAACTTATCAACAAGTAGTGCATAGGTAAGGAAGAAACGAACCTTGCCAATATGTAGTGTATAGAAGTGAAATGGCTGAGCATCATCGATATGTGATGCATCAGTGAAAGTGGAAGGAAGTCAACATGTGAAAGGTGTGTGCACAGTGAAGATAATCATGTGGACACTAGTAATGTGTTAGTTTTGATCATGCGCACTTCGTCGATGATAAGAACATGTGTACTAAGATTTAAAGGAAATGTCATGGCGCGTTAGTCAAGCTCAAAGGATGGTGGCTTATGTATAGGTGAAGAAATCAATGGCACACCAATGATACGGTCGAAGAAGGATGTGTTTTCCAATATGCTAGGTATCGGCATAGGAAGAGGGAACTGGTTGAAGTGTGGATCATTGGGTAGAAGTGATCGGGAGAGGACCTGGAAATGGTAAGGAAAGGAAAGATGGAGGAAAACTTGTGCTTAGACATTCACACAAGAGAGAGTGTGAGGGTTCTAGTACGAATATTTGGAGGGGGGCCCAATTTCTTGTCTTGGAGAGATGCTAAAACAAGCAAAATGGGAGGTTGTTGTGTGTGCGCAACAAATGGAAACACATTGGGTGAAGCCAAAATATCTTCTCGTTTGTCCTAATTGATAATTAGAAGGTATAGAGGATCATAAAATTACTTTTAAGACCAGAAATTCTAGAAATAATGCACAACATTTACATGAAATTTTTTGTCATGGTGGGCTCCGGCGATGCTTGCATGTCGGCTAGCGGAGCTTGTCTACTATAAATATTGGACGAGTTACGATGAGGCTTATTTCCTTAAACTACATCAACGATTCGGGTTTGTATATTCGTCGTGGGGCTGATATATATTTGGGATAAATAAATATTTTTCACCATGTGCATATATAGATATCTCGCAGGTGTTGCTCCATTGCCCGCGAGCATCCATAGCCCCGATGGAGTCACCATAGAGTTACATACCTTTCTCCACTGCCAACGCACATCCATATCCTTGGTAGAGATATTTGCATGTCCCTTAGTATGGTCAAACTTTCCTTTCCATTATTTCCTGGCTTATTTAGTGCATGCTTAGGATTTGGTGGATGAGGGAAGTAGTGGCCTTTTTATCCTGATAAGGGATGACTACCAGCTTTTGATATTTATTTGTATATTTGTTTCACCTTATTAAATAGAGATATCCCTTTTGGTTTTCATTCTTTAGACTTTGACACTTCACCTTTCACAGGAGCGACTACTTAGTGTGTGGATTGTTCCTCCATTACATAGGATATGCTCGCTAGCCAATATGAAAGGATGACCATTGATTAAACATTATGCTTGCTCATGGTTTAACCATTGTCACAACATTCTTAGATAGTTTTGATTCATGTTCAAATAGAGACCCGTAATTCATCTCATGAGTTAGGCAAGAGATGCAAGTTGATTCGTGCCTTTTCCAGTGCGAAGGAGATTCTTGTAAAAGACATACGAAGGTGAGAGGACTATATGTCATTAAGTATAATCAGAGATCATAATACAAACATCATATAAGAAATGAATTTCTTTGAGGAGAAAAGATGGTGATAAAAGAATGAGAATAAAAGTGTTGAATTAGGACATGATCTCAGCCCAAAACCTTATTGCAACTATAAAAATTAAAATTTGGCTAAATGATGATCAAAGGCATGAAGCTAGAAAACAAAATGGACTGAGGAAAAGGTCATAGATTTAATGTTTCCAGCAGCCCAAAAATATTTATGCATTCCAACCGGAAAGAAGCTCTGCAACCTCTTGATAAGACTAATCTATGTGAAAGTTAACACTCATGTTGTTTCATGTAGATGAGCTTTGGTGTTAGCGTTGACTAAGAATTGCACTCTTCATCCAGATTTTTTGAAGACTTCCAATTCAATTTTGTAGCCTTGTGCTTCAGGGGTAAGGATTGGCCAAAACTCCAATTTGTTTTCCACCAGATTTATCTTCTTTGTCCTTGTGAGATCTTCAATTCCTCTCCACTTCTTCAAGATTTAGAACTGATGTTACGAAGTGATATGCTTAATTAACCACAATTATGATATTTCACAATCAATTGAAATACTTTGAATATGTGAGTCCTCTTCAAATATTATCCTTCCTTTCGAGTGGATATATCTTTCCATGATCAATCTCCAAAAAATAGTTTTGAAAATCCTCACCATAGTAATCTAAAAATGATGATAAAAATCTATCTGGATGTGTGAGATAAAACCATGAGTGTTACATGCTAGCGGGAAAATCCCCCTATAACTATACCAAGGTTTTAAGTATAGAAAAATAAAATGACTCGCTAAAAGTCAACTTCTTTCTACACTACCCCAAACATTCCAAAATAGATGAACATAAAACAATGAAAGAGTAAGTCAGAAACTGTACCTTTTATCCAATGTTTGGTGTTGATCTCCTCAAGCTCTGTAGCTCCCAAGGCTACAAGTCTCTTCCCAAAGCTAGCCTGCATCCACAACTAGGCAAACAAGGCTACAAGCATACTATTTCTATTCATCAATTAGGGTTAGATATAAATTATTATGTGTAAATCAAAGAAAAGACATAAAAACCATCATTTGGAACAGGGAAAAGAGATTATTTTATTCAATAATCAAATATTGAAGCTTACAAAATTTGCAGGTCGACGCTCCGTGAACCTGGTCCGGGCTCCTCTTGACAATGCTCCAAGTGCACCTTCCAAAAGCCTCTTCTCACAATCTACCGATCACCTCAAAGGAAGGGAATGTATTGTATGGGAGAAAAGGGGTAGAGAGGGAATGTTGAGGAAATAACTCACAAAAGGCTGCAAATACTTGGGCAAGGAAGGAAATGGAATTTGGGCAGAGTTTCATCGTTCTAATGCTTCATTGTGGAATGATACCCCAAGACCTCCTTTTATATGAAAAAAGGATAGTTATTCAGTTGGGGGATGGGCTATGGTAGGTGAATTGGTTGGTAAACCTCCAATAGCCCGTAAATTCCACCGAATTCCTTACAACTTTTTAATTTTTGCAAATTTTGGAAGTATACACGTGTTATTTAGTGTGAAACAAGCATATGTACTCGGGTTGTCTAGCATGAAGCAAGCATATGTACGTGGGTAGTGGTGCAGCAGGGTGTGTACATGCTCTAAAAATTGGTTTTTTAAATAGAGTTCCTCAACAGTGATTTGGAAAATTATGCAAGTAGGAAGGAAAATATCATGTATGCATGAGTAGGGAATTTTAGGGATATAACAAATGCCCCCTAATGTATGAGGTCAGAAGAGTAATTGATGGCCGAAATACATTACAATATCCTCACCAATGAGAATGCATGAAATCGAGTGAGCCCGGGACTAGAGTTCGGGAGGTTCCATCTGCAAAACAACAATTGTCTCTATGAGGCAGGCATACTCATCCTTGGGATGAACTAAATCATGGCTGCCAATAAAATACACTATTGATCCATGTCATATAACTATATAAAGTGTAGCCGCGAGAAACACACATCAGATATACATCAGTCGAAGATATACAAGTACGATATGCATCTTTAAGAAGCTAGTGATGCCTACAGTTGGGGATGAAGTCTTCATATCTCAAGAAACAACTTCAAGATATTCAAAACTCATGTAGGAGTACAATGGGAGTGTAAGACTCACTACTCTGAGGTCTTTGACAATCCGTCAAGAAAAGACTGGAGGATCTCTATGATCAGGCAGAGAACTTCATTGATTTCGAATTTGGACTTGATTGGACTCTTAGGATGGCCGACTCATGAAAGTCAAGAGACAAACCGTAGAAAGGATGAATCAGGTTGGGTAAAAATTCCCTTAGACAAAAGTACGAAATATGATCAGACTCGGGTAGCATAACATTGACATAAGTTTGTGATGCAGGAGGCACCATAAACTCTCCATATGCTTGGAAGAGTAACCAAACAAAGGAGGACACAACTATATGTAGTGAGAAAAACTTCCTAAGGTCATACTAGATCCCAATGCTTAACAAAAAAATGAAAGGATGTGCTTTGTCCAAGGGAAACTATATTTGTTGCCGAAAAAAGAATGTATATTTCCCATCCCCTCTTTTTGGAATATTTGATTTTTTTTTTGTTGTCTTTTTCAATTTTTAAACGAGCTTGAAAAAGAATAAAAGGATGCTATATTACAAAGGAGGAACAAGTGTCACAAATAAGAAAATTGGTTCCAAGCGCATGGAACATATTAATTCTCAAGGCAAGGAGACATGTGCAGGATAAGGACACTCGAGGGAAATTCCTCCATGGGTCAAGGTGTTGCAAGGCTTGCATATAAGGAGAGCTTCAAAGGTTTAGTTGAGAGAAACATGGAGTCATCATTAGGCCAAAGATGCAAAGATGAGACCCGCAATGTGATTAAGCATGACATAGTAAGACCCCTTCTATGTAATTTTTTACGAGCCCAGAGAAGGTAAGCTCGATGGTTTTTTCACATTTAGAGAGTCTGAAAAATCGAAAAAAGAAGACTCCAGAGAGTAAATTTTTCACAATTAGTCTAATCGGCTCGAAAAAGGGTTAAACTTGCACCAAAAATACGTATTTTCAAAACCACTTTAACGAGTGTGACAAAGACAATATTGCTCGGCTATGTTTTCAATTTTAAGGAGTCTGAAAAGAGCTTAACTATGGACTCACATCCTTTTTCTGAGTTTAGTCTCCTTAGCCCGAAAAAGTATAAAAGTAACTAAGGATAAATCTGGGTTCAATCCCCAATGGAGTCTCCAATTATGCTAGCAGGAAAATCCCCCTATAACTATACTAGGGTTTTAAGTATAGATAGAGAAAATGACTCCCTAAAAGTCAATCTAATTTCTACACTACCCCAAACATTCCAAAATAAATGAACAGAAAACAATGAAAGAATAAGTCCAAAACCGTACCTTTTATCCAACATTTGGTGTCGATCTCCTCAAGATCTGTAGCTCCCAAGGCTGAAAGTCTCCTCCCAAAGCTGACCTGCATCCACAACTAGGTAAACAAGGTTGCAAGCATACTATTTATATTCATCAATTAGGGTTAGATATAAATTGTTATGTATAAATCAAAGAAAGGACATAAAAACCATCATTTGGGATAGGGAAAAGAAATTATTTTATTCAATAATCAAATATTGAAGTTTACAACCTTTGCAAGTCGACGCTCGACGAACCTAGACCGGGCTCCTCTTGACAATGCTCCAAGTGCACCTTCCAAAATCCTCTTCTCACAATCTACTGATCACCTCAAAGGAAGGGAATGGATTGTATGGGAGAAAAGGGCTATAGAGGAAATGTTGAGGCAATAACTCACAAAAGGCTGCAAATACTTGGGCAAGGAAGGAAAGGGAATTTGGGCAGAGTTTCACCATTATAATGCTTCATTTTGGAATGAGACCCCAATACCTACTTTTATATGACAAAAGGATAGGTATCCAGTTGGGGGATGGGCTATGGCAGGTGAATTGGTTGGGAAACCTCCAATAGCCCGTAAATTCCACCGAATTCCTTACAACTTTTTAATTTTTGCAACTTTTGGAGGTATACGTGTGTTGTTTAGTGTGCAGCAAGCGTATGTACATGGGTTGTATAGCATGCAGCAAGGGTATGTACGCGGGCAGTACTGCAGCAGGGTGCGTACATGCTTTAAAAATTGCTTTTTAAATAGAGTTCCTCGGTAGTGATTTGGAAAATTATGAAAGTAGGAAGGTCAATGCCATGTATGCATGAGTAGGGAATTTTAGGGCTATAACATTACATGTTCAAGTTGTCGGGAGACAAAGTAAATTTGAGCTTGAGTGTTGGTTTTTGTAACACACCCATGGCGGGGCATAAAAAAATTACGTTCTTCTTAAGAAAATCCATACCCTCAGTCGAGGTCTTTATTCCATTCTTCTCTTCTAGAGCCTTCCAGCCATGGTATCCATGCTTTGAAACGTGCTTAGAGCTGTCAGATACCCTCTCCCAAGTTCTTCGGATTCTTCCATCCCTATATACTTGCATATGACTGCGGGCTATGACCAGATGCCAAGACAATAGGCACCAAGACAACCACCACGTGAATCCTCTGGGGTGGCAAACCTTCGAAGTTCACGATCCCATGCCACATGCCTTCAATAATTTCAACAACCTTGATTCACATTGGGACTTCGGTGTTCAGGATTTTCAAACATCCCCACGCCTTTTTCCTCTGAAGCACTATGTACCCAAAGTTACAGATCGGGCACCATGTGTCCCTTTCGCGATCGACGGCTATGAATCACTTCATATCTTATGGCTTCAGGAGTTTCAACCTCTCCACGCTCACTTTCTCCTGGAGTAGTTTCACCCAAAGTCGATGATCTGTCGACGCCTGTCTCCCATGGATTGACAACTACAAATCACTTTGGCTCTTCGGTCTTCGGTAGTTTCAACCTCTCCACACTCGCTTTCTCCCAGAGTGCTTTCACCTGAAGTCGACAATCTGTCAACACGTGTATTCCATGGATCGATAATTGAAAATCACTTTGGCTCTTCGGGCTTCGAGAGTTTCAACCTCTCCGCACATGCTTTCTCCCAGATTTTTTTCACCCAAAGTTGACGATATGTCAACGCATGTCTCCCACGGATCAATGACTGTAAATCACTTCGTCTCTTCGGGCTTCAGGATTTTCAACCTCTCCGCACTCTCTTTCTCCCAGAGTGCTTTCACCCAAAGTCAACGATCTATCGACACGTGTCTCCCACAGATCGACGGCATAGAAGGACTCCATTACTCTGTGTATTTCCCAAGGAACTCACAACTATCTGCCTAGCAACTTTTCTGGATCTGACAGTCATGATTCGACCAATACTGATTTGTCCGTCGATCGACAATTCATAGTGATTGTGGGGCCCCAACATGCTCACTCTTTAACAGAGATCTCAATCTCCACAATCTGAAAAGTACGTGCCCCACTCAGTCTATTCATGGTCGTTAATTTCCCACCCCGACGAGATCAACGGTGTTGGTGAATTGGGGGCCGCAAACTAGCACGTTCGCTAATTTCACCTTTGTGCTCTGCAACAATTCCCCACCATCGATTTTTGTTCATAGATCGATGTTTCACAGCGATTGTGGAGCCC